>CABFOQ010014139.1:23125-35808 GCA_900660455.1 Gephyroberyx darwinii | reverse complement strand
TCTCCGTATCCAGGGGTGTCGACCACGGTGAGGCGAAGCTTCACTCCTCTCTCCTCAATCTCCACAGTTGATGCCTCAATCTGCACAGTCCTCTCAATCTTCTCTGTGGAGCAGGAGAAACACGGGGGGGTAAAACAGAGTGAAACAGGGCAGATACTTCAGGGCCCGAGTAGATTCATAACTTTAGTATCCACAATGTCATCCTATCGTGGCATGGGGATTATGGTTTTAATATAAGCCTGAGCCATGTGTTTGCTCACACTTACCACCAAGATTGCAAAACAACCCAGTGAATGGCTTCAGGGAGGCGCAGACGCATGACTAAAATAGGAGGTTTTCAATCCAAAAGGGTTAAGTATTTTCTAACCCGTAAAAACGAACCAGGGAGGATCTGGAGAGTTGTTTTCAAGCCAGACCAAGTCATAATCTTAGTCATAAGGAGGGGGGGGTATTTTTTTGAGACTAATACAAAAGGCATTCCCAACATTCCTGTCCAAATAATGCTCTGCTGGAGACACTGGAACAGACATTTTGCTATTATTACAGTGTGCAGGTCTGCGTGTATGTGTGTGTGTGTGTATGGGGGGAGGATACCTGCAGCACCGGGGATGTAGCGTTCAGGGTAGAGATCGGTGAGAAACAGGCTGTTTATCAGTGTAGATTTGCCCAACCCAGACTCCCCTGAAAGACAAAGACATAGAAAACACACCTCTAGCCGCCGTAGAAATGACAAATGTTGAAAAACCAACAAAATAAAATTGAAAACGTTGTCACCTACCGACGACCATGAGGGTGAATTCAAAGCCCTTCTTGACCGACTTTCGGTGGACTTGGTTTGGGAGGTTAGCAAAGCCTACGTAACCCGCTGCTTCTGGGAACTGTGGACCACAAGAAGATTAATTAGGGACTAAAACGGATTAAGGAACTAGTTATAAAAATATGTACGAGTTCAAACTTACAGACAACTACAACAATAGACTCTCGACTCCACATTCCTTATTAGGTACAGTACGTTGGTAGATTTTTGTGTATGTTCTTGTATGTTTTACTATTTCTGCCCAGTTTATCTCCTCACCAACTCCACCCCAACATTCTTCATCTTTTTATGAGGTGAATGTGTAAAAGTGCAAGTGCATGTGTTACAGAGAGATTGATGGTGATGCATAAGATGGAGAAATTCCAAAGGGCAATAAAGCGTAGCCATGAAACGCTCGTATTTATACAGGATATCCTCTCTGGATGCCTGCGCAAGGGTGTGTGCTATGAACCACGTTACACGTGTGAGATTACAAGTTTCCATGAGCGCTAATCACCGCTGCCTTATTAGAGTCTTTAACGGAGTACTGTGTCGATCCGTCACGGTTTAATGTGGTGAAAACGCAGCTCACCTTCCCTTTCTCTCCAGACTGAGACATGGCCGCAGCTTATGGAAGTTTGGTGAGCCTGCAAGTAGAGAAAATAAGAAATATGGAAGCAGTCAGATAAACCAGTGATCACAGGACAGAGCACATACTGTCCTACTATCATATTAGACTATTGTGCCCGGTTGCATCTTTAAATTTTCTTTAAAATTCATGTAAGATTTCCTTAGAAAAAAAAAATAGTTGCCCAAATCCACCTCAAGTTGTGTGCTTCAGATATATCCTTAAATGGGTTTTCATCCTTACGTCATTTTTTCATCCTAAGTAATTACTGTTGTTGGTGGTGTTGCATGATTGTCCTTGGCAGCAAAAAACAATAAACAGCTACTTAACTTTAACAAAGTCTAGATATGGCTGTGTTTCCCATTAAGGAGAATAAAGCTGTGCCAAAGTATTAAATAATAATAATCCTTTTTGGAAAACTGTTGTACAAATAACCATGATTCCTTCTCATATACTCATCACGTAGGATGAGGGCCGTGTAGGGTCCGCCGGCCAGGTGGGCTTTCTTTTCCTTTGATTTTCAGACAGTCAAGAGTTCAAGTCTAAGCACCAAATTACAGATAAATTATGTTCTGCAAGTCTTCCATGTAGCAAACAGCTAGCGACTAGACTGGCACCAGCAGCCAGAAGTTATCTCTACCTGGTAAATCATCATCATCAGGGACCTCCATTTCTGGAACATCAGAAATGTCAATTCCCCCATCAACTAAATTACTGATCGTCTCAGAATAACCTGACAAACTGCGCATCTAACAGCAGTGGCACAGTCTTGCCATTTGCAAGACCTGTTACCACCATACACCACCAAGACCCTACATTTAGGCTAGTGGCGGCACTGTTCTGTTAAACAACACGACCACGGTGGAAGGAAAGTCTGGGCAACAAGTTGGTTCCCAGACATCCATTATACTGTCGACCCAAGGGTCCTGCACCACGCTATGGCCCTAAGCAGATGACAGAGCAATGAGCCCGTTTGAAAAATGACCCACGCCACGACCGAGCAGGAAGAACAGGCTCCATTTTATCGCCGATACACTTGCCCGTGACAGGTGGAGTGTGATAAGAATTAAGAGAAGGCAGGCTGGCATGCGCTGCCAAAGGGAGATGCACTCTGTGTACATAATGTATGGTGAGGCAAAACAAAACAGCACGGGAACCTCAAAAGACCTTTCTCCCTCGGTATGTGTCAAACACACATTTGTGGACACTCGGGGCACCGTTTAACAGTGCTAGGCTGTTAGATGGTACCAGGGGCCTCTGTATCTACATGAGAGTGGGCAGAGATCTCTCATTCTGACAGGGTGGTTTCATCAAGCCCACCGGGAGAACAATGGCTGTTTATCCCACTGGTTCCTGGAGCCTTTCCTATACAGGGCAGCTCAGCCGGGGGAGGAGGGAGAGCACGTGCCACACCACTGACCACATTCAGGACTAACCACATGGGGGACTGCGAGGGGAGACGCTGATAATTTAGGGTGGAAAGGCGGCAAGTTAGGGGCAAGGGCGGTGGAGGTCAAAAGGTCATCTCAGTCAAACCAATAGACGGGCGCTGAAGCCACGTCAGCACGTGTAAGTAGAAGAGTCACAGAAAGTACAACACAGCTGGTACATACTAAAATGTGAAAATACTATAGTACAATTAGGCCAACAGAGTGTTATTTCAGGTACGTGCATGTATGAGTTGATGTACATGCCCACGCAAGAGCATGCACACGCAAATAAGCACACACACAAACTCACAATACACACAAGTGTTATTTCTGGACAGACTCTGTGGGAACGAGCATTTAGTCCAGCAGCAGATTAATTAAACCGTTCCATTATTGCCATTGTAATAACACAAAGACAACACGACAGGACAGACAGGCAGGAGGCACGCTTCAATAACACTCACTTAATAATGGCCATTTTAATCGGCCAGGCTTCTGAGCTACTTACACACACATACACACACATACACACACATACACACAGCTATCAACTGGCCAGACGTGGGGGAGATTAAACACTTTGGGCCAAAAGGGAAAAATGCCACCTTAGTAAAGCCAACGTCTTGGCGTGTAATGCGTACACAGTTGATTTATTAGCTGGAGTGAAGCCATGAAGGAGCAGCAGGGCTAGAAGAACTATTCACCTTCCTGACAGGCAATGTCAGGGGTCCACATACCCACTCTCTGTAGATTACGGGCTCTCTGCTCTTATTGGAAACACTGAAACAATAATTTCACACCATAATGATTTAGTGAACCCAGCGGTATAACTGCAATAATGGTAATTTACTGGCAGCTGATCAGAGCAGCAGGGACCCCAGGGCTACTCTGACTAAACACACACACACGCACACACACACAGAGGGGGGACTTGGGGCTTGCCTGTAATAAAGTCGTCCTGTGGGGCCAAAGGTAGTGGGCAACAGTAATAAAGATATAATACTCCTTTGCAGGCCTTGGTTTTATAAACACGTTATAATGTGAGTCCAGAAGGAGAAGCAAAGCCACAATAGGCGGAATGAGAAGGCCTTTCAACCCACGAGGAAACCAGCAGGCCTGTTCATAACACACACAGAGTTTAAAGCACAGGATGGAGCTTTTATGATGATGGGGACAGGATGGGAAATTACAAAAAAAAAAAAGATGTTACCCTAACCGGGAGCTATTCACACAGCGACTGTATGAGCAGAATCCAGCTTAGGTGGAAAAATAGCTACCATTATTATTATCCAAACCCCTGACACAATAGTGCAGTGCCGCTTAGATCTGTCATTGTGAATCAAGTTTTGTTTTTCCGTTTCCCGTCACACTACAAAAAGGAGAGGAAACGGCGCTGCTTAGTTTTGGTGTCAGACTGATGTCTTCCCTCTCACTCCTGTGCAGGCCAGTGTTTGCGATAAGGCCGGAGGAAGGGGAGAGGTCAGAGAGGGGTTAAGGAACTGGATCAGAAGCCCGGGACATCTTTCACTGCTGAGAGATGTTAGCTACCCCTCTGACAGCTACTGATCTGTGGTCAGTTTGTGGCACCTCTTGCCACAAAGATCAGGGTTCAACATCATCATCATTTCATTATAGCTAAACTGGTCTTGAAGCCAATGGGACCCACCAGTCTAAATTCCTGCCATCATGCCCACAACATTCAGCACTCAGCATGAAAGGAAGTGAAAAGTGCATGTTTTCACTGAGCCAAAAGATATGAGCCAAGATGGATGATAATTCTTCAATACTGGCCCTCCGCCACATCTTAACTAAGACAGACACACAATGAGAATGTATTATTGTTTCCCTCTGTTATTGTGAAGTTGTCTAAACATTAAATTTATTTCAAGTGCTTTACAGTCAAAGGTCAAGGATTAATCGGATGTTAGAAAGAGATTTCAGTTCAAGAATGTTACACAGGAGGAATTTACAGGAACTCTGAAAGTCATTGCGTCTGAATGGTTAGTCTGATATGGCTATTATATGGGACTGATTTAGGGCGATATAGTGTAGATGTGGTGCTTGCCATTGACGTCAGTTTCAAACTGGACATCAGGCCAATAACGTAGTTGATTAAAAAAAATGCATTTGAATGTCTTACAATACTGGTATAAGACAATCACTGCTCTCTGTAGAGAAAAGTTTCCCTTTGTCTGAGAGTTGGGTCGAATACTTTAAGAGAATATAAAAATCTGCTTCCGTTTTCTAGGCCAGGGGAGGTTGAAATGTATATGTAGGCAGGCCTTTTTGTTTGCAACAGTTGGATGTCCACCACACCCAGTTTGTCAGACACTGACTGGTTTCATCAACTCTGAAAATAACATTTGAATGTATTTGTGGATAGCTCAGTCATATATCTGCTTAAACACGGATCGCCTGTTATAAAACCACTTGGTGAACAGAATATGAGCGTAGCACTGCACTGAAACTGTTACATGTCAAACTTTAGCATGCAACAGTTGTTACCGCGGGTGGTGTCATATTGCCATAACGCCATGAACTTTCCCGAATGTGTCTTCTCACTCCTCCTCCGACCCTACTACTAATCTGTAAAGAAAACAAACCACCTATCGTTGCCTTACCTGTGCGTAACTTTGAGATAGTGATATTCAACAGAAGCTTTTCGCCTCTCGTTGCTGTCCCAGCCCAGGAAGGGAAACCCGGAAACCGTTCCAGTGATTCCGCCCTCGTCCTGTTGTCAGCGGGAAGGAGGCTGAGCCACTGACGCCATTACGGCTCGAAGTGCGAGTGATTGACCCGTACGTAACCGTGGGTTGTCAGATCCAACATGGCTGCCTACGTATTACTGTTTCTTCGGGACGATGTAGTGTGCTGAATAAGGAGCATATTATTGAGATTCATGGAATGGGGTTATGTTATGGGGTTATTTAGGGATAAATATTACATTAAAATTTAATTAATTAATAAAAACAAAAACGTTTCAAATATAGCATTTCCATTGTCAAGTTATACTGCAAAAACATGAAATGAAAAATGAAATGAAATGAAAATACATTTGATATGTTTAGATATATGTTAAATATATAATAAAAATGTATTTGTTGGTCTACATGTAGATGACACTCAATCGAAATATATTTTGGACACTAAATACGTTATTCCTATGCGCTATAGTTCATTCTAAATATATTTCTCGAAAAGAAACATATTTCTAAACATTTTTTAAAGTAGGCCTGTGTGCGGGGATTACTATGACAATTTCAATGCAATTTTGAACCTCACAGTAATAAAGTACGCCTATAGTGCACCAGCAAGTTTATATCTTTTATTTTTAGGCTATCTCCAAACCAGGTAAATTACACTAGAAATAAGCTACATTTAATAAATTATACTAGAAATAGTCTAGTGTGATTTATCTGGTTTGGAAATAACCTTAAAATAACTATAAAATGGTAAGCATTTAATTTTCTTCCAGTTGCTTAGGCTTTATGATTATCATGATCATTAGTAACATAAGTAACATTCAGCTACCTACTTAGCCTGTAGTCTACTTTGTCTGTGTTTGAAAAATCAATAACAAGTACCCCGGTTCAATTGCGCGCTTCACCCACCCCCCAGCAGCCCTATTCATTGTAAATAACTGTTCACTCACACACTCACACACTCACACACACACACACACACACACACACACACACACACACACACACACACACACACACACACACACACACACACACACACCCACACACACACACACACGCACACACACACACACACTCACACACACACACACTCACACACACACTCACACACTCACACACACACACACACACACACACACACACACACACACACACACACACACACACACACACCCTCAATGCGTTCTGGACCGCTTTATTCAGGCCCACAACGTCCACGCATTTTGATTGGTGCCTTGAGGATGCGGTGACAGCTGATTGGAGAAAAGTTTCTTCTCTAGCTCCCACACCCCACCCCGCAGATATTCGTGGTCCAGTGGTACCGTGATTCCAGTTGTTTTTACATCCCCTCACTAACAAAGAGACCCAGAGCTGCTGTGTCTTAAACTCCGATTAATGTAGCGAGTGATGAGCAAGTAACAATTTGAGGCTGCTTTACATCGAGGCGAGTACAAAGCACGAGTATTCAAGAGCAGAAACACGCTTTTCTCTTAAGCAGAGAAGTCGGGAGAGAGTTTGAAAAGCTTCGGACCAACCTAATTGAACAAAAGAGGGAAAATGGTGTCGGCTGGACTGGAGATCCTGGGGCTGGGATTGTGCGTAATTGGTTCGCTCCTGGTGATGGTTGCATGCGGGCTGCCCATGTGGAAGGTGACGGCTTTCATCGAGGCCAACATCGTGGTGGCTCAGACAATCTGGGACGGTCTGTGGATGTCGTGCGTGGTGCAAAGCACGGGCCAGATGCAGTGCAAGGTGCACGACTCCGTCCTTGCGCTCAGCCACGACCTGCAAGCAGCGAGAGCGCTCACCATCATCTCCTCCGTGCTGGGCGTGCTGGGGCTGATGGTTGTGATTGCAGGGGCGCAGTGCACTAACTGCATCCGCGCCGAAAACGTCAAAGCCCGAGTGGTAAACGCTGGAGGGGTCATCTACATCATCAGCGGTCTGTTTGTGCTGGTCCCTCTCTGCTGGATGGCCAACAGCATTATCTCGGACTTCTACAACCCGCAGGTGCCCTCATCCAAGAAGAGGGAGATCGGGGCGGCGCTCTACATCGGCTGGGCGGCCGCGGCGTTGCTCCTGATCGGGGGAGCGCTGCTCTGCTGCTCCTGTCCTTCTAACGGGAACTCGGGATACTCGGTAAAATACTCACCGACCAAGAGAGCCACACAGAACGGGGACTATGACAAGAGGAATTATGTGTAGCTACGGTCCACTTCAGGCAGATAGCAGGCGGTGCGTATTGATCTGCAGCCTGTGAAAAACTTTTTGACGAACGTATTTTGCACCTGCAGTTTTATAAATCTGAACTTTGAAATCAACGGCGGCACCTCTGCCATTGTTACACTGGCCCTTCACACACTCGGACCACGAATTCAGACAGCCTTTTTGTATCTACAGACAATATACTGTTTTTGGAGATTAAAAGACTATCAAGAGGTAGCTCATGACAAAAAGGAGTATCTTTGTTAGGTACCTGCTTTTTTAAGTCTTATTTTTTCTATAAGCGCTCGAAATTATTAGTATTTTGAATTGTTTACCGTTGTAACTGCAAAGTTTTTCTTTTCTAGGGGAAGTCTTGCCATCGAATATATCCGCCTTTCTTTTACGTTCATGTGCAATTTCAGCACACACTTGTACAGTAACTGAGAATGATTGCACTCACAAACATTCAGAGACCCGTTTTGGTCAGTGGATTTACGCCGACATGTTGAGGACTCCTACACTGTCTTAATAGCAATAAAAAGGAAAAAAAAATGCATGCATGTTAAAACCAAAATAAACTCCAACAGCCTTTTGTGTTGTGCGTAAGGTGATAGCGACAACTATAAAGTTTAAAGTCTGAATTTTAGGTTGAAGCGTTTGATACCCGGAGAGCCTGGGACTTATAGGTCTCTTGTCTTCGAACAACATGAAATGTTACAGTCCATCATTTGGCTGTATTGAGCACCTGCAAAGTCTTTGCATCATTGTCACTGCGCTGGATATATTTCTCTTTCTTTTCACGAATTCTAGGAATAAACATTGTTTTCTGTTTGTGGATGTTTGATGTAATGGTTCATTGTTCATGTATTTGAAGATGCAATATTCTTTCATTTTATTAAAATTAAACTGAATATATTGTCTCAAGCTTAGTTCAAGCGTGTTATTAAAAGAAAATAATCGTATAATTGATAGCACTCTACCAACATGAACCAAGGACAAGCTTTGATGCTTGGTGTGCAGTGGCATCCTGGTGGCAGAAGTTGTGCATAATGCATGGTTGTGCGTAATGCATGCCGTTCCCACCATGAAGCCATAACCCCCACGGCGGGAGAAAGTATTTTGGTTAGCCATAGAAATCCAGATGACAATGCCCATTCAGCTAGAGTGGGGCTCTGCTGTTCAGCTCACAATACTCCACAACTCCCCCAACCCCTTTCAGACCGGCTCCCCCCCATTCGCCGTCAATGAAAGGCGTTCAAATTAGAGCTATGGAGAATTTGCTGGAATCGTCTTCCCGCAAGTCACAACCCCATCTCCCTCCATCGGACGGTGCTGTGATGGACTGCAGGACAAAAGATTACAAGCTTATCACTTCGAACCAATTAGTTTATCCACAGCTGCTTCGTGGACATCACAAGTATTTATTTATATATTGTAAATAATGTGCACTGCATATTTCAACACTGGGGAAGAATTCGTTTTATTTTACCAGTCAAAAGAAAATGCATTTAAAACTTTGGCTGGATTACCAAAGCTTATCCATACTTTGCTGGCCACTTAAGAATCTTAGTGGGTCACATGCCCTCTTAAAAGTTGAAAATATGATCATGCAGAAAGTCTGCATACAGTCAGAAGGGTGTGTGAGCACTACCCTCCAGGTATGTTATTAAAAGGACACTTCTATAACATTTTAAGGAGACATGAAATGTTAAACCAACTATAACTTTCAATAAACCATAGGGTGAGTATACTGGCCATCAGAGATTCACATACAACAAGAATTCACATCATCCCCCTATTTATTGGAAGGTACACCCAAGACTAGTTCAGTACAGTAAGCCATGTCTGTATTAAGACTTTGGGCCCTGTATGGTATTACTACACAAAGACACGCCCAGGACGGTCCGGCCCAGTGAGATGTTTTTGTGGGATTGTTAGTTCCAGTCCTCCAGTCACCGCTCAGAGGGTGACGAAGCGCGGGGTGTGGGGGTATGTACAAGGGGTTAAGTGTGTGTGTGTGAGTGTCTGGAGGGTTGGGGGTGCACTTAAAAAGGCCCTCATTCCAAAGAGAAGAGAGGCAAACAGGGCCAGCGACGTCACTCAATGGGCGCTCTCCATGGTAACCAGCCAGAACCTGCGGTTGCCTAGCTACAGGACCCTATAATGTGTTGGTATGGATGAGCCTAATAAAAGGCCTGCAGACATTCCAGCAAGCATGGGCACACACACACACACACACACACACACACACATACAGCAGTCTGGAAGATGAAGAAGGGATTTACTTAAAGCCAGTGATTTAGCACTGGTCACTGGAGAAAGAGTGATGACAGCAGAAACACACTTGTTTCATTATGTTTGTTTTAAGTGTTGCCATAAATGTTGTAGAGTGGAAACACAAGCAAGAGCCATGGTCAAAGGGAGTAGAGGTTATGAAAGTGAAAAGAAATGAGAGAAATGAGAAATACGTTTAAAAATAAATAAGTTTTACCGATGTTGTGTTTCACATTATTCATATCGTAAAAAGTATCTCAAATAGGTACTATGGCACTATGGCATAGCATATACATATACACAGTACACAGAGAACCTTTTCGACCCATAAATTTGACCTCGCTCAGCCAGGGGAGAGAGGGATGCAGGGTTAAGGTCATGTTAGGGTTTGGTCAGGTTGAGTACTGATTTCAGATCTGTGACGTGCAGCCCATGCTGTTGGGGGCTGGGCTGGGTTGCTGTTTCTCATGACCTGAACTTTGAACCCTGAATCTAGCCTTAGGTCAGCTAAGTCGGAAGTCATTTCCCTCGACTGACCAGGCATGATCTCATCGAACCAGAATCCCCCACATTTGATAGGGGTCACAACCCTTGACCCTGAGCTCCTCACAGCAGCTGAAGTGTTTGAATAAACAACCAACTGCATGGTCAGCTTACTGTCTAAGTGTACATAGTACAGTAAGTATACAACACACTGACCGTGTATACTAAGCGTACAACGTAATTACGGTGCATTCACACTGCGATCAACATGATCAACAAGTCACCGGAAGTCCATTCATTTCCTATAGAGCCGAGCGATCTGGGAAACTTGGCCGATGCGTGGATGGTCAACAAGCTTGTTGGCCGAGAAAAGTTGGCCACCGCTGAACATTTCGCAGTCATCAGTTATCAACAGCCAATCAGATATCTGTGCTTCCTCGTTTCCATACCAATGTGATTTTCTTCATGAACAATAGTCCCGCCTGGCCAATGAAAAATGGACGAGAAGTTGATTCCAGCCAGTCAAAGCTTCTCAGTTCTCTAGACTACAGGAATAAGTGTCTGAAAAGAAAAAACGCGTGGGGAATGGTTGCATCCATTGTTGTGTCAATTGTTGTGTCAATGGTCATTTTCATTGTCATTTTATTGATTTTATTAATGCTGCTCTAATTAGCGCTTGGCAGCTAGCTGTGCTAACTCATTACAATGACGTAACGTTATGAAAGGCAATGCCAAAGCAATAAAAAATACATGATTTTCCTGTTCGTTGTAGCTGCACAAGAACAGAGCTGCAGCTCATTCACCATATGAAGGAAGATTCCTGTGTTAAGACTGTGTTTATATAAGTTCACACCTATTAAAGTTAATTTAACACTTTTGATAGTTTGGACACCCACCTCAGAGCTATATCAGCTCAATGAGTGGACAAACACTTCAATCAACACTCAAAATAACTAAACTGAAAACTTTATCAACACTGGAAAAAATGTTGTTTTTATTGATCCTGATTTAGACTTACAGTAGAGTGACACAGAGCAAGCAGGTGCACATAGTCTTTAGGCCTCCCAGCTGGATGGCGCTTACTCATAGATAGCTAAGCCAAGAGTCAGCAGGTGGTTAAATGTGGAGGAAAAATGCGGCTTTGAAAATGGAACTAATGACCCCATGAGCCATTTGTCTGAGAAACAATGTGAGCACTAACATGGTAAGAGGTGGAAAACACCACCTCCTTTTCTCTAACATGGCCAGACTGTTACCAGCTTGGTGACTCACGAGTTTTGTCACGGCCTCATAGCTCCAGGCTTCCTGTTCAGTGGACAGCGGAACAGGAAACAGGAAGGTACAAGTGGGGTGTGGGAGAGGAGGATGGGGGGTTTTAACATTAATGTCACGTGAAATGGGCTGCACACACACACACACACACACACCATGTGCTCATGTGCATACAAACATAATTGCTCCTGTTAAGTTAGAAGAGCGTTCACAGGTCACATTTAACTTTTGATCAATTTGCACTCTTTTAAAATGAACAATTCTACATAATGTACTGACCCCTTTTATGTTATATATTATATACACTTTTAAAGGATTGAAAGCAAAGAACAATAATCTATGAAAAACAATTGTATCTCCCTTTTTTCATGTTCACAAATATTGATACAAACAGAGGCGTGCGGATGATTACATTCAGAAACATTAATTTATTAATTTATCTTTCCAAATACTCAATCACACCTTTCCAATACTGCACAATGTTTACATGTTGCTGTGCTTGTTCTGGATTTGGTTTTAGACAAGCCAACAAAACTCTCACCACTCTCACCATTATTCCACCCAACACCTTTTCAGTATCAGATGAAGTGTTTTCCTAACAGAGTGATGAAGAGAGTGTCCATGGAAGGCTTTATCTCAAAAATATGAGAGAGATGTTGAAACTGGGAGTTTTCACTCCTTTCATACCGACAGTATCTGAGTGAGATCATGTTGTCTTATATATCAAGTTTAAGCATTGGATGCGTACGCACAAGCACATGAAAGCATGCATGAAGTTGCACGACGCATGCACGCCCACACTCACTCACACACACACACACACACACACACACACACACACACACAGAACTAAGTAAGTCAGGCCAAACAAAGCCTTGATTGACAGCCCT
>CABFOQ010014139.1:1770-20432 GCA_900660455.1 Gephyroberyx darwinii | reverse complement strand
GAATTTCTAATTACAAGCCATTGAAAATACTGTATATGCACTAAATCTGACATGGTGCTTTAACCAACCCACCCCCACATTATTACTCCCACCAGCATCCCCCAAGGCCCCACAAAGCAGCTTACCCCTGAGGAGTAAAGGCAACAGGACTGGTTGAGTGCGAGGCCTTCAAAATGCTGTTCTACACATCTACACACTGGCTGTATGATCCTGCCTTTGTGGGTATGTTTGCCTGTGTGTGTGTGTGTGTGTGTGTGTGTGTGTGTGCACGTAGGGCCTTGTGCGTGCCACATTCCTCAGATGCAGACCAGCAGAAAGGGCAGTGGCCCCACTTCAGCAGAGGTGCAAGAGGGGGGATGGAGAGTAGAGTGATTGATGGGTGAGGGGAGAAGAGCGTGACGGGATGAACAGGTGGATGTAAAGAATGGCAGGATAGAAGTTGGACGTTGTGGTGGTGACAGAGAGGTGGCAGACCGGACACAAGAAGGGATGTCAAAGCATGGAGGAGAAATGCAAAAGGAGGTGAAGATGCTGAATAGAATGAAGGTGAGTGAGGTGAGTGGATGAACTGGAGTCTGGGTAGAAAGTCACCACTGGAAGAGAACGCCTTGCCAACATAATATACGTTTATGGCTCAGGTAATTCTCAGGAGATTGAAAACCTCGGTTGTTATTTAGGGTAGATCCAGCAGGCTATCCTGGACTAATCCCCTACATGCATCTCTGTTGTAGCATGAGCCTGTGAGAGAAGAAAGACTTTTAGAGAAAACTAAAAGCAAC
Organism: Gephyroberyx darwinii; assembly: GCA_900660455.1. Taxonomy (NCBI): domain Eukaryota; kingdom Metazoa; phylum Chordata; class Actinopteri; order Trachichthyiformes; family Trachichthyidae; genus Gephyroberyx; species Gephyroberyx darwinii. The sequence goes on along the minus strand of CABFOQ010014139.1, from coordinate 19,653 downwards.
TCCCACATACAGTGCACTCAGAAAGTATTCAGACCCCTTCACTTTTTTCACATTTTGTTATGTTGCAGCCTTGTGTTAAAATCGTTTAAATTCATTTTTCCAAACTTATGTCGATGTGATATTTCAGTTTTTCCTTTTCCTTCCTTTTTAATTTGCAAAACAATTCTAAAATCCTGCTTTGGCTTTTTCATTATGGGACATTGAGTGTAGATTGATAAGGTAAAAAAATGAATTGATTTTAGCATAAGGCTGCAACATAAAATGTGAAAAAAGTGAAGGGGTCTGAATACTTTCTGAATGTACTGTATGTACACACACCAGAAACAGCAACTGCAAAGAAGTAAATAGAAACAGACAAAAACAGGAGACAAAGAGATATATAGGGAGAGAAGTTGAAAGATTGAGGGCCTGATAATTGTTGTTAAACTGTAATCTGTCTGTCAGTCGTTGGTAATGACGTTGAGAAAGTAAACAGTATACTATTATATAATGATATAATGTCTAGGGTTTATTTCTCACAGATAAGATCACTCTGTTGTGTTTGTAAACAAGAGCATGGATGTAAACTGTTCTCAAACTGTCTACCCAGAGGAAGTATGGAGACATAGACATTCATACACAGAGCAATTAAATGACGTTTGGCGCGCCCGTCGTCGTTGGTGACAATAACACAGATGCCATTACACTCACTGCCTCAGCACGATGCAGACCTGGGCAAGTTTCATTCTCACCGTTGTGGGATCAGTCCAGCCTTTCCTGTGAAACAGTCCAAACACCCTTCGCTCTGAGGGTCACAACCTAATCCAGATCTCAGAGCGATAAGAGTCTCAATTACTCCACAGAGAGCGGCTTGGATCCCACCCTTCCAGTCCTGCCCTGGACCAGGAAGCCTGGCCTACACCCTCCTATGTGGGACAGGGACACTGCCCTTACCTTTGCCTTACATCAGCACTGAGCTCCGGGGAAGATGTTATACTCATCAAACTTTTGCAACTGATAGATATGGTAGAAGTGCTTCGTAATTCTGTGGAACCAAGGCCAAACAGGTACTTAAAAACAAAAGATTGGACTGAGATGAAAAGATTGTACCGACCTTTTGGATTGTTCCTTTCTGACCCGGTCTGCTGTAACGGCCAACAGATTATCGCTCTCTGCCAGCTCTTTGTGTTGTATGACAGGAGAGAAAGTTCAAACTTCCCTTGACAAGGATAGAATAGGACCTTGTGGATTTCAACACACGTAGTTGAGGAACCGCCACCTATTTCGTGGAATCTCTGAATTATGCTTGAGGCAGCAGTGACCTAATGACTGTCCTGCAACTGGAAGGCCAATGTTCAAACCCTCGTGCCAGCAAGTATTTGTAATGCTGAAGTGTCCTTAAACAAGACACCAGCAGCGTTGTTCAGTAGACCAGCGCTTTGACCTCCCTGTGGAGTGGGGCATTTCTCCTTCAGGGATCAAGATTACCACATCCACTAACCAATAAGATAGTTACAAAATAGTAACAGTATCTGCATCCAAAAGCTGGAGGTGGACCTCACGTCTGCAAAAGACTGAAGATGCAGTTCCCTATTCACAGCTCCAACATCTCCTGAACTCCAACAAACATAAAATGCAGTTGCTGTTCATGACTGAGGGCAATGAAAGTATTTGAATCATCGTCGTTAAACTATGATTTATTAAACGTTTCAAATGTTATGTGATGAACACTCACATACACAGACAGCAATAAAAGGCATACAATTCACAAACAAAATTAAAACTTTCACACACATTTACAAAAAGACTGTACAATATACACAGAAATCTGATAAAAAAACATCAATATAGCACTTAGACATTGAATCTTGTCGGTCCTCAGGCTCTTCAGAGGTGCAGAATGGTTCATTCACTTTGATCACACTTGACATGACAGGCAGCAACTAAGCCACCGAGTCTCAAGCACAGAAGTTGCACTTCTGCCTAGTTGCAGGCCCTCGTTCCTTTCAGTGTACAATGTCCTCATGACAGGAGGGTGATGAGTGCATCCAGAAACTTGCTCCTGTCCTCCACCTTCAGTTCAATTACTGGAGAGAGGGAAAAACACTGGTAAGAAGTGTATATGGAAACTGTGTTCATATCTGTGGTGTGAGTGTTGCACCTGTATGGCTATAAAACGCAGCAAGTCAAGTCAATTTTTGAATGTCATTTATTGGCTACCCATAGGGATAGAAGAAGTTTGGGAGAAATGTTTGAATGACGAATATGAGGTTTAAATGGTTGTAGTTGAGTCAACAAGGAAATCCAATCATGCATAATCAATAGAATACACTTTCCCAGTGTCAGCTGTGTTTAGTCGCCTGACTCAGCCACTAGACAGACTGGGGTTCAACTTCTGTGTAAAGAATGAAGACAATATCTGGCCTGACACCTAGTGGCCAATATAGAGGAGGACGACTGTGTGGATTTTGACACTGTGCACAACATGATAGTAATTGACTGTCGTTCACTTACTTGACGTATCAAAGCGGTCATGGAGTGTTCTGGAGCTGGTGCTCTCTGCGGCTTTTTCAAATGCCCGACCAAAGAAACTAGTACAGAGAAAAGGACAAATGTACTTGCTAAGAATCATTTTTGTTACTGTGTGTTGATTTAAAACTTGCTCACTCACTTACAATGGATCAAGTTCATAATTCATCATCATCATCATCATCATCATCATCATCGAGTGCAATAGAATTTCATATAACCAAGGCATTCAAATGTTATCACCAGCCAGTGTGGTGGGTGACTATTATTGATTTATCCACCAGATAAGACAAATGTTACTGCCATTAGACAGGTGTTCATTTCACACCTTGATTGTCACATCCAAATACAAAATGCCTAGTGTCTCAAACACACATCCACACGAGCTTTTGAAACACAAGAGGGCAAGGTATTGAACATATTCTGAGCTATAGCATCTCATCTATGTAGTACAAACTGTGTTCACATGCAGCTCAAAGAAAAAGTTTTTGTCAATATCCTACAGCCCTACAAAGACGGGTCTTACTTCTTCTTGTCAGACGTCTCAGACTCCGGAGGGATGCCCAGAACAATGACAGTTCCCTTCTCAACATCCATGGGAGCAGCCATGATGAGGGGCAGCAGTTTACAGCGCTTGTTCCTCGTCTAACAAGAAAAAAGGGACTATTAACCTGCTCCCAATGTACAAAACATCTGATTTAACAGTGATAATCATGGAGGTACTCACAGAATGGACAAAGGCTTTCAGGAGGTACTTGCAGAGTAGAGTCAAGGCCATGGGCTTCGAAAATAGCTTCACATCAGGGGTGCCCTACACATTAAAGAGCAGGAAGAGGAAGGGATTAAGCTGGAGAGGATGTAGTGCTAAACTGCAACCACATGCATGTACAGGTCATACACAGAGACACACTCATACCTCCATGAGGTAGCAGTAAAGGAAGGGTCCCTGGGATAGTATGAGGTTGGTACAGATGCAGCTGGCTATGGTCTGTTGGATGGCAATCAGCTTCTTCTTAGCCAGGTCGATGCCCAAGTGCAGACGCTCCAGGTTACTCCTACACAGACAAAGAGAGGTAAGAACCAGACTGTGCAATCAGAGGATAAACATAACAAGAAACATATAATGAGATATGGGATGGGATGATCCCTCTATGTACCACATCACTCTCCATTTTAGGATTGTATAATATTGGGGAAAAAAGCCTGAATGGCTCTACATGTGGACACAGATCATTTCTACATATTTTTTCCAGTGTTTATAAAATACTAAAATGGCAGATTTGGTGAATTTGAAATTTAAAAAAAAATCCTCTCGCCCATATAATTTGTAGGCCAAGGACTCTGGAAGGGAGTTGTAGTGTAAAAAAGGCTATCAAATGACACTACATAGAGAAAATGTATGTTTTAAAACACACCATATGGTCATTTCCAGACATGGTAGCCACTTTGATCTACATCCCTGCAACACACCTGGAAAGGCAGTCAAGGGCCTTGATGAAGTTGTCGCTGGCACTCTCGTCTTTCTCGGTGCTCTCTAGCAAAGCAGCAGCAGCGTGCACCACATCGCTGGCCAGGAAACGGTTCTTAAAGCCAAAGTGAACGCCAAACGTCTGGATACGGATATCCTTCATACTGGTGGACAGGGAGACACAGACAAACACAAAAGGGTATCATTTCAGACTCTATGTAGGTATGTCAATTATAGAGGAAGGACAACTGGACCATTATCTGCTCCAGTCTTCTCCAGATTCATACCCATATTTATTGGAAGACTCCTCAATGACCTCCCTTAGGTTCTCTTTGATCGACATGTCCATGGAGTTGAATTTCTGACGCACTTGCTTCAGGGGTAGCCTGTAAAGAGATTTAAAAAGAGAATGAGAAACAATAAACCTTGCAACAGCTACTAATATCAGCTAGTCAAACTACAAGTGAGTCCAAGATGCATTTCTTTTCACATTTCAGTCTCAAGTGGACAAGACAAAACTCATCTTCCACTCAAATGATATTAATTAGAATGAGTACTCCTGTTGCAGACATTTCATCCTTAACCCATCAAGCAGTTATTCTTGGGACTCACCCCATGTCGGCCAGGAATTCCTGGAGTTTCTTTTGGCCGTTTAAAGACCAAAGCTTGAAACTGCAGGAGGTGTAGCAGGAATTACAGATGCTCTCAAAAAGGGACCAATGCTGGTAAAGGGTTAGACGTAGGCTGGGACAGAGAGTTAAGGGGAACACAAAGAAAACAGAACAAGCTACAAACAGTTTGCACTACTCATTTCTGCAATTGCAACACTTGAGTGTATGGAAAATGGGGGTCGGGTTACATGGCTCCACGATAATGACATGTCAGATGAGTAAAGGATACTCATATTCAAAGGAGATCCTCATACAGTCGATGGAGAGAGAGTTCTCCTCATCCTCATTCCTGTGGTTATGACGGGAAACGTGTCGCTGCATTGTGGCAATGTCTGTTACATACTTCATGCTAAAAAAGGGCAAGGCAGACACAAGAACATCATAGTTAGTGTGTGTACGCGTCTTCATGCAAAAACATATTACCCATTATGTAACCAAAAAGTGGTAATGGTAACAGTGAGGATGCCTGCGTAATTCTGTAGGGAATTGTGTTTTGAACGTATGAAGAGATTCTTACTGTGTGATTTTATCATGAACCCACTGGTCCGTCAGCCCAATGATGGCCCACCTGCAAAAAAGCAAAAGCAACACACTCAACGAAGCGCATGCACAGTAGACTATGTCTCAAAGTCTGCATTGTGCACTGCCAGTCTTGTTTTTCTTCAAACATTTGCAGAATTTTTATATTACAAAAGCCAAATAAAATCGTTTACCACAGCATATCCTTGGTATCTTTAGTCAAAACCCACGCCAGCTCGAATATCACCATTGCAGCCTGACCGAACAAACGCATGAAAACAATTACATTTTATTCAACACCACTGACCACTGATTTTCCCACGTCTAGATGCCTGCTATCCAGAAAGTTAAGACAGAGATTTAACACAAGGTTTCTACATATTTTCCATTTCCATTCCATCCAGATCTCAATTTCTTGACTGGATTTGAAGACTTTTGTCCTCCTTGGTTCAATATGATGTATGCTGATAGTGGCTGGGCAATACAAGTGTCAATACAGCCTTATTGATTTATAGCTGCACATTTTCATTCTTCACTACAACAAATAATACAATATGTGAAATGACAGTGAGTGAGATGAACAGTCAAATGTGTATCTGGACTGAACATTAACTTATAAATTATCCAATTCATTTCCCATATTTTCTTTAGACTTTCCAAACCTGTGTAGAAACAAAAACTCATATACTCACTGAAGTCCCATGGTATTCATACTGCTCATAATCAAACAGGATCTCACGCCTGTGAAATGAGTGAAACGTTGGTGTCACTTTAGTAATTTACTAACAGACTATTTGACATCCTCATAACACCTCCTGAAAGATACTTCACCTCCGTGCCTCCCACTCTCTTTTTGCCCGCTGTCTTTCAATTCTCCGCTCAACTGCTCCCTATAAAAGACACAAAACACAATAAAAACCACCATTACAGTCTAGTCAGCACTGCTCCATTGCAGCGATGTATACTAATCCTGCTCAAACACGTACCTCATCAAATCTCCTCCGTTTCCCAGAAGGCTCTGAGCCTTCGTCACTCTCATTCCCAGAGTCATCTCCTCCCTCCTCATCCTCATCCCGGAAGATATCATCATAGGAGGGCACACCCAGGTCATCATCCTGCTTGATTAGCAGCTTTATCTGTGGAAGGAATGACAGGAGCTTACTAAATGCTAACTTCCATATGTGTTAGCATGTTTGCAGGGTTTTCACTGGGGGATTAACATTTTTTATATAGCTCAAACAACCTTAGAAGCAGACAAGGAGGAAATTACTTCATCACTGACAATAAAAGGAAACAAATGTTCCAACTCAGATGCATCTTTAACCAATATAAAAAGGATGCAGCACATCTCAAGTACCCAATTTCCCTTTTCGCCCAAGCTTTCATCCCTCATTATTCATAATTTGAGCTGACTTTATCCCTGTCACCTCACCTGGGTGTCGTTGTAGACATTAACCACATCTACAGGCCGGTGGGTGTCACAGATGAAGAAGACTGAGTCTTCATCTGGCTGCAACATCTCAAGGAGGTCGACGTTGGCCCCGCAGTTGACAAGAACAAAATAACGGAACTACGAGAAAGCATAAAACAAGGCTATACATAAATTTCACATGGGTAATGTCTCAAACCTCAACAGCTATTCTTCACTATCCAGACCGTTATTTCATATAAAGTCATGTACAAGCTCAGTTCTAATCAGGTAACATTTCATTACCTGCTCTTTGTGCTCAAGGAAGGCAGTGCCAAGGTCCTGCCAGCCTGCCACTGGCACCAGTGTATACTGGACCTGGTCACAGTGGAACAGCGCCTGGTAAAGAGTGGAAAAAGACCTTAAATTATTGTAGCAGGCAATTATAAAAGTAGGCACAATTTAATCAGTTTATTGCCAACCAATAGTAAGAGGTTAGCTTTTCACTAACAAATAATCCAACTACAGGATTGACACAGGAACACTCACTGGGTCTTAAAGCGTTGTCACTTAAAGGGAAACATAATAACATCAGACAAAACACACCAAGGTTAGCTAAACGCTTTATCAGCATTTGGCTAATGCGGCTATGGGAGAGCCCCAGGTTTTTTAGTCTCAGGGGACACAAGAACTTCAGTCAGCCAACGCTAACTAGCTTATAAACGAATATGTGGACGCAACTGAAGAAGAGGTGAACGGGGATAACGTTAGCTAACAGCTAACTGTATACTTTACCTGCAATATCTTACAAGCGCAGAGAGCGTCGATGTCAGATGCAACCAGGAGGGCGACTCTCTGAAAGCAGTGTAGGAGAGAAACTGTAAAACCGTAAATAAGCCCCCAAATCAGAACTAGTTATTGCCAAACCCCGGTTGCGATCACAAATACAGTCTTCCATGGCTTGGCTTAGCTAACGTTGTAGCTAGCCCAAACAACTCTCACCTGGTTGACAACAACGTCATAAAATTCCTTTCTTATGTCCGTGACAAACATTTTCAAGAATGACGGTTATATGAGATATTAAAAAGCCCTTTCACGATTAATTAAAAAAAAAGAAAGAAGTATAAAGTGAATTCAAGAGCAAGTTATTTTGCTCAGTGGTAATGCTGTCAGAGCCTTTTTGCTGCGGTGGAGTTCCTTGTTAGAAATGTGGCGCCAAATCTACACGTCACATCCAACCAATCAGGAGGAAGGAGGCTGACCAATAGTATAAACGGGGCGGAGCAACAAGCACCGCTCGATGATTATCGTCATAATCATCATGTTAGACAGTGTGTGTCCGGAATCTGTTGTTTTAGCTCAGCTGTCTATAGACATCATTCTCTATAGCCATAATTCAAACGTCGGTGCCATTTGTCATCTTTGTGCAATTTCGAATCAACTGTAGAGTCAAATGTAACTGTAATATGCATGTAAATCCGACTGTCTGGATGATCAAAATGAGATATGCAACAACTCAATTCATTTTCTTATTTGTTTTAAAGCCAGATGCACAGGATGAAGCCTGCACCATCCCAGACTGATAGGCAGCCAATTTCTGCTCGAAAAGCTAAGACTCTAAGGACTCACACCTTATATATTACATTATCAACTTATAATTAGTTGTATTAACAGTAGTAGATAGTGTGATATTATTACAATATATACATATATTATTAGCATTGTTTCCATTGCCAGAAATTGACATCTAATGAAGTCACAGAGAAAATAATCACTCTGTCTGAGCTTGAAATATAGGAATCTCTCCTTTCAGACACTTCTCTCAGTAGTTTTTTTTTTTTAAATTTAACTTTAATTTATCTCATACAAAGCCTGTGATCTAATTAGATCACTATATGATGTATGATGTTGAAATGTTCTTGAGTCTGAGGTTCGTCTTAGTTGAATATATATTTATTACAAAAAGGGATCTCGAGAGGAAGAGGTGTACATCGCGCATAGGCAACATACATTTCTTCAAAGAAAAGAGGGTTTGCACTGGTCTTTAAGTACCAGTCAAGGACGTCACAGAATGTGCAGACATTGGAACAGTTTGACACAAAAGGAGATAGAAGGACCGTGAAGGCATCATATGTTGTGTCCTCGTCTAGAACATCCATAGATAAACAGACTTTCTGGAGCCACGGTGACAAGGGCCTCTGGGAATGTGAAGTTATGGCCCAAAGGTTACAGAGAGGAGACCATTCTACTCACACAGCATGAAACAGTATATTCTCAAGGGAGAGTCAGTACATCTGTAGTCCATATATGCACATGTATAGATGTGTAAGTTAAATTTTCCACAGCAATGTAATTTTCTGTCCACAAACTTTGTTATTTTCTAAAACACTTGTTTGGTGGAGACTGCAATTTGAACCACTTCTGTAGAATCACCCATACACACACATACTCAATACCAGGCAATCATAATACAGGCAACGGACAATGCAGATTTGAGGACTTTATTTATAAACATCATTTAGTCACCAAAAGATTCGTTAAAAGCATCACAACATGTACAATCAGGTACTGTGTCAACAGGCGCAGCCACTATCATCCTACAAGCCAAGGCAAATCATCAGCATGACAAGAACAAAGCAACAGGCAGGTTTTAGTATAACCTCTTGCCACAATAGCAGATCTGAAGGAGATCAGAGGATTAGAGACATTAATAATAACCTGATACATTACCTTCAAATCTGAAAATCATGTTGCTCTTAAGTAGTGGAACATGCAAAATGGTATCATCTACAGTATGTACTCTAACAGCAGTAGGGTGCAATAAACATTTTATGTATAACAGATCTATCAGAAAGCCATTTACCCACAAATATGATTCCCTTTATCATGAAATACCATTATCACACTTGGGGTAAAACACATGAATATTAAAAATTCAAGTAAACTCCTCTGTGCCCCAAAATTAAAAGTTACAGTTACAGACCTGTACATTTGTCTTATAAATAAACAAAGAAAATGAACATAAAATACTATTGGTCTCAATGGTCTGTATAAGAACATGTTGGCTACCCTATCAGTTGTGGATTCTACCCTCTTCCACCCAGAAAAACACTGTGTACCCATCAAACACAATTACCATTTAAATCTATAGAAAAAAAATGCTAGAGATTTTTTTCTGAGGTAAAAAAAAGGCAACATATCACATTTGAACATAATCAGCCTATACCTACTGGCATTGCATCACATAGACTGTAAACCAATCACGACTCAGGATTCAGACCCAAGTTGTTTCTACAACAGAATGTAAATGGTGAACATGTATACTGTTATATGCAGTATTACGCGTCACTGATCAACAAAAAGCGTTAAAGTAATGCAGTAAACAAAGGCACAAATTAGTCTGTTCTTTCTGCCAAACCATTTGGTCCAAAACCACGGAGATCTGATTGCCTTTGCTTGACTCACAGCGATGAGCGAAGTGCTTTGATCCTTCAAAACTATGGCTGGTTTCACACAAACAAAAACATGACCAGGTTTGATTGCTTAAAGCAGCAAAAACGGATCAGACCTAAGTCAAACAGAGATAAAAAAATCACATTTTTTGTTCCGGTGTAAAACCAGCCTTTCAGCCATATATATAATAAAGCAGAGAAAGCAAAGACTAGACCAAAATAAGTGAAAATCAAACTACTACTGAACCACTGATTGAAGTGCTCATTGTGTTTGTGAAACCCAACAGCACAACACAGCATCCAAACACTACCTGTAGATGACAACTACCAGAAAAAAATAACAAACCACGGGATGTGCCAAGAGTACAACTATCTATTAACAGGATAGAAAACCTCAGCAGCAGCACTGAGAGGCTAGCACCAGGCACCTGGTGAGGGTAGGTCTTACAGCCAGTCCCACCCCACACAGGTTCATCAGAAAGATGGTTCTGGTTCCATTGCAACTTCTTCACCAACCCCATCTGCTGCCGCCCTTCCACATCCCCTAACCACTCACTGTTGACAGTTCACACTTCAAAAAGGGGCTGGGAGAAGGAGCCAGGTTGCGGCAATACAACCAGGCCTAAGCCTGAGACCACTGATGTAGAAATACATGTACCTCAATATCTGTTAGTCATATTAATTTGTGACAATATTAGCCAATCTGCTGCCTAGTGCAGAAAAGTGATTATCACTCATCTATCACAAAAATGTAAAAACAAGTACAGCCAGCATTGCAAAAACTGTGATAAAAGGTTGAGTGGATCTGCTACATCAAGATGTTATATTGAGAATCGGATATGAAGTCTTTCCAAATAATGTTTTCAAAATCTGTGACTTGAAACAGGGCGACATTCAGAAAATGCTGGAGGAAGACAGAGCGATTTAAAGCACTCAAGACAGAGGCAGCGGAGGGAAGCTGCACAGTCATTTTGCTTAACCAACTCTACGTATAACCACAGTCAAGAGGGCAACCAAAGACGGGGTTGCTTTCACATATGAGCAGCCAGCATCATCACCTTACAGTCACTTGATAGTGAAGTTATCCAGCATTTCTCTGGCTCAAAGTCAAATCAAATCTGTTCCCTTCAAGTCTCAACCCTGGTTTTCGAAATTGTGTCGAAACTACAAAAAACACAGAAGTACATAGAAGTGGTGACCCTCCATGAGGAACAGTGGAGGCAAAAACCCATGGGCAGTGAACTATTAGTGTAGTGCTTCGTTGACCTGGTCAGTGGTCAGCTGTTGTGTGTAGTTCAAGTTCTGTGTTCTATATGTACATAGGGTGTGAAAACCAGAATTTGGAGGATTACCGAGGAACCCATAACAAAAATCACACAAGCAGGGAGGTATTATCCAGTTACAGCCAGTCTACAGGGGCAGTATATAGTTGGAGTTGGCCAGCTTGCGCTCCTGTGCAGCAGGTACAGTCTCTCTGTGACGCAGAGGTCTGTGGCAGTCAGGGTCCTGTAGCGGAGGGTAGTGCTGTCTATAACACAACCAGGCGAACGTGAGACCCAGCAGAGAACCCACCAATACATCTGCGTAAAAGGGGAGAGAAAATACACACACACACACGAGGATCATTGTAAAGTAACACCAGGGTTTCCGCTGTGGCCCTGGTGGGATTTTTCCAGGACTACTACAATTGGGTTTGCGGCAGATACGTGGCAAGTAGAAAAACCCAATGTAATGAATGCATGAAACAAGTTGTAAAATACACAAATCTTATGATGTTCACCAATAAACCTGGTAAGATAAAATAATTGCTGGCATGAAAGAAAAGCACACAATTTGGTATTAAAGTTATGAGCCATGTTCAGATGTTTGGCTACAGAATAATTCAAGAATAATGCTTGAAGTGGAGTTGAAATTGAACAACGCTCTTACTTTGTAAGCTGCATCGTGCACTTCTAAACCCACTTTCTCACTTACACCAGGCAGCCACGAGTTTAGCACCAAGAAGTGATTTGGCTCTCACCTTGCCAGTGGTGTTTGTAGTCACAGGTTCTGGAGAGGGCGATCAGGGAGGCGAGGAGTAAAGGAGTGAGGAAGGCACACAGCCGCCACGCTCTGCCTTGGCCCCCTACATTGAAGCAGCGCAGCTTCCCTCCTACGTACAGCGCTGTGAAACCCAATCCTGCAAACGCAACTGGGGCAAGGAGAGAAGAGTGAAAGGACGGTCACAAAGAGAGACAGAAAGAGAGAACTGTACGGGAAAGAGAAAGCACAGGCATGATGCTGAAACATGATGCTGAAACAAGAGCCTGGGGGTAAAAGTACACTTACATACATGCATTCGCTCACAAGACTTGCCCCTATGCTTTTTTCCTTGTCTTTTGTGACTGCTGATGAGAATGGATCAGCTACAGAGGAGTAATAGCCAATAAAGAGAATCTCTTACAGGAAGAGTGTCCACTGGGGAAGCTCTTCCTGCCCTCCATGACCACATCTGGGTCACCGCTGCAGTGCATCTCCAGGTTCATCTGGCCATCTGGGAAACAGCGGTAGAAGAAGTCTGGTCGCGGCCTGAGGCAGGGACACACATGGAGAACACACGCTGCATTATGAAACGCTCATCCACCATAACACTGAGTATTAGTGTGTAGCGTAAATATGACATTGTTATGTTTGCAGAAGAAGCGTACCTGCCAACAACTAGTTTGATGGCGTTGGTGAAGACGCCATTCAGCACCAGAGTCAGAGTCACAGCTGTAGAGCAGAAGAAGACAAAACTGAAACAATCCTACACTTAATATAATTGTTTCTTTTCCTCTTTCTGCTAGATTTACCGTGCCTCTCGCCCTTTCTTTGACTCAATCATGAAAACGTCCAGGCAACTCAAAACCAGTCAACATTTTTTAATGCAATCAACCAAATGTTTTTATTTAGCTGTCCATTTCTCACCCAGCGAGGCTTCCTTCAGATCTCCTCTATCTGCCTTCTTCAGGAGGGTGAAAAGCAGGATTACTATCAGCGGGGTGAAACACGCCACACTCTGATGCAGAGGAGAGAAAACAGAGAATGTAACAAGTCCGATCCATTACAAAGTATTTAGGGTAAATGAATAATGGAAGTCCTTCTTTTGTTACTCCAGCCTCTCTTTGTGCTTTACTCTTTAAATGCATTGGCAGGAAAGATATGAGGGGAGCAACTTCAAATCCCCTTCAGTTTACAGCATTAAGGAGGAGGTGAGGATAGGACGAATGATTGGATGTAGTTCAACTTCACCTCACAAGCACACAGAGATAGTACTTACAAACATGAGAGAGGTGGGTACATGGTCCCTATCCACACGATGGAATTTGTACAACCACATCTCCTCTGCCTGGATTTCACGGTAGAAAGGAGGAAGCTGTTCCGTTACACTGAGGACAACACACAGACAGAGTTGGGTATGGGCGTTTATATTTCAACCAGAAAAGGAATTGCTTGCCTTTGCAATAATCAAACGATAAATCAAATGCATAGGATTAAAAGGAAGACATACTCACAGGAACACAACCAAAAGCACCATTCGGATGGAGACTTCAGAAAGTAAACCACGCAGGAGCCTCCTCTTCATTTTGTTTCTTGGAGTGGACTTTAGTCAACAGCCAACATGGTCAATCCAATAGCAGCCTCTCCTCAACTGGGACAGAAGAGGAAAAAAAGAGTGTGATTGGAAGTTCCCCACTGCCTTGACTTGTTATTATACCTGAGATTTAACACTGTGAGGATTGGAAAATAAAATAAATTGGACAGTGAACATTTAATGGATGTCTAAGTGTAATGTGTATTCCTGGCAAAATCGCCACCAACATCCCATCCCACGCCTAGGCCAACACTGTTATATTGTTATATTGTGATATTAGAAATTGAATCGTTTTACTAGCTAGGAATGCAGCCTTCAATCATGGCAGCCTTGGATGCGCTGCCTGCCAATACACAGACCAAGACAACAAGCTAACGTTAGCTGCCTGCGCCGATGAAACAAAATACACACAAGAGATGCTAAGCTAGCGCTGGTAGCATTAGCCAACTAGCAACATCTGTCAAGCTAGACATCTGGCCCATTTCCGCATTCTCAAATGGGAATCCCTCAGCGTCTGACATCACCGTTACTAACCTCAAACCCAGTCGTTTATCCCTTATCCCTTTGTCCACATGTCGACATATGCTTTTAACGCAGATTAAAACCTCGACATCATCAGTGGAAGGCGCATGTTTGAGGACTTCACGGATGCCACGGAGCGGAGGAGAAAAGCAAGGCTGCCACTAATAAGAGAGTCACTTCTGGTCCAATATTTTCAAAACAAAAGTAAACATTTAAACACGGTACATAGTTATTAGATGATTTATGGTAGAACAAAGACCAAATGAAATTAAATAAATAAAGGCATCTTCTCCAGGAAAATATGTTGGACTGTAAATTCTACCATAAAGCCATAATTGCTGATATTAAATTCAATATGCATTGAAACCATTACAGTGACAAAATAAAAGACACATTTGGAGGAATAGCCCTTTATGATTTACTCCGCAAGCTTTGCTAATTGTTAAAAATAGGCAATAGAATTAATTTGAATTACTATAGCTAATATGTTTATTGGAAATTGAATAACGATATTAAAATATTGTCTTGCTAACACAGTAACACAAACACATTCCGTAGTAAACAATTGAACAGCTTTGCCATTTAATCACATGGAGGATTTCATTTTTTTAGATAGCTTATTCATTTGACATCATTTATTAGTCTCTAGCCTATTTGTGGTGTTAATAGTAAATAATCACCAGGGACTATTGGGACCTCTTTGACCATTGCCAGTTGTCTTTTGTCACTATATGATTGTTAAGTCAATAAGCATTGGCCGATATTTTAAATAAAAATACAAACATTTTGAGTTTTACATATTGAAGTGTAAAGCTTTTAATTTGAAAAAAACATGTGCAGGTGTTCTAAAAACCGGAAATATTACTGCGAAATATTTTTTCTGTCTTGACGGACTGGATGCAAGCCGCCACGTCACGCTGTAGAGTGCCATCTAGTGGTCAATTTCAGGGCTGTGATGGTTTTGCATTAGCGTCTACTCCTATTTTAATTTTCAAATTAAAGTTCAATTTTAGTTTCATTCCAGTTAGCATTCAGACAGGGTTTGCTAGTTTTAGTTTGATTTCTAATTTTCAGAAATGTTTTAGTTTGTTTTATGTAGCTTTAGTTGGAATCCAGTGTTAAAAAGGAAAGGCACAAACACACAGTAAGTCAATGAGATGCTAGTAGATGTGGCTTTTACTTATTTCTAAATTTGCCTTATAGCAGAAACACTTCAACTGCAAGTAATATTTGACTATTTCTATTTTACTTCAGTTAATTGTGGAAGCTACAATTATAGTCTAAGTTTAGTTGCAGTTTTTTTTCTTCATAAAATTTCTTTTATTGCAGTTTGCTAAAAGTTTTATCATGCTTAGTCAACTGTAATAACCTTGGTTAACAAAGATTAACAAGTAACAAGTAAGAAAGAGACAGTTTCACTGAGACAGAGTACAGCTTTATTAAAGTCAAACTTCAGGCATGTCTGAACTCCTCAAACTCAACTTTAGAATGAAAAAGGACAGAATCAATAGTCTCAAATAAAAAGACAGTCATGTACAAAAAGAGTGCTGTCCCAACAGTCACACACATTTAGAAGCAGAATTGTACAGGCAATAGCACGCCACAGTAACATGATCTATGCAAGTTCAATGCAAACTATTTACAAGTCTTCAACAATATGCAATAACACAGGTTGAACAGTAATCAACATGGTATTTTGTGTTCATCCACGTTTTAATTGAAGCAACACCAAGAGAGATAGATATGACCCCAGTTAGAATTACTGTAAGCAATTTTACTACATGTAAAAAGAGAGTGCTTATGAAACTGAATTTCCTTATTCCAACACCATTTCTCCCCTGACAGCATGTCAATCAAAAACGTAATGACAGCAACATGGCACAAAAACCAAAAGACGTCACAGTGAACTGAAACATACCATTCAGACATAAGGGTCCTTTCTAAACTTGTGTGTCAAAAGAAGTAGAAAAATCCTTCTCCTCGGGCTCGTAAGGGTCACTTAACCAACCAACATGCTGTCTTCTCAAGGATGTGGTCACTACACAATAATGAACCAACAAAACATAATATACATCAGATACCATATTAAGTAAATGAAATGATGCCACACACTGGGACACATAAATTAGGCATACATAATACTGTTGCTGTATCATCTGAGAAGGGCAGAGGACAAACATGTTTATGTTACGTCAGACTGGCACAAAATGATTCATGTTCATGCGGTCTGGAGGTGCAAAAATAAAGGCTGTTCGGTTACGCAGAATCTCTGTGCAATAGGGAAAAAAACAAGTTAAAGATGCACAAATAAAACCAAATCAAATGATAGACTCTTCCACTGATGAAAAATGCATTAAACCAGTGTCTCTATGAAGAGTCCCATGTTGGGAACATGCATTTTTGAGTTCATGTGCCTCAGCTAAACAACAGTGTGGGTTAGGAAAGGCTTGGAGGCCAGCTAATGCCGCTACTGGCCATCAGTCAGACTGAGGATCCATTACATCAGGACTTAATTTCTAAAGCATGATAAACATTATAGCCAGACACACAGACTCAACTCTGTAAGAGCTCCCCCTACAGTTTATGATCACAGATGTATGTTGTATAAAAATGAATACAGTAATAAATAAAAATGAACAAAGGAAATTCAAGTTTAGACGGTTAACACGCAGACCGTTTGAATTCTGTAAAAGTGCCTTAATAATGCACCCACCTGATGAGCTGTGTGAACTACAGCAAGTACTGGAATGGCCTAATTCCTACAACTACCTACTGAATATCTACCTAACAAAACGCTGCTCTCCTTGTCTCTGAATGCTAGTTTGGCAGGAGCAGTATCCTTTCCTATAAGGAGCGTAAATCAGAATAGCCAACTTGAATCGTTTTTTTTGTCATTTTTCACAAATTCAACTGTATGTGTCGGGAGAGATCTCAGTGAACGGAATGGGCGAGATTGGCACCTTTTAAACCCTCTTGTGCAGTGATTTCTGGCACCGATCATCTTGGGAGTCTTTAAGGACAGAAAGCACAAAGTCATGTACCAGAGAAGAATTACAAGCATAGGCTCGGGCATGGATGCAGAGAAGCGTCCTCCTATCTTAAGTACTTGAGTCCAGGCTAAAACAGTATAAAGCCACTGTGAATGGAGAGACTCTATATGCCAACGTGGAGCTGCTTTACACTGTTTTAACACCAATACAGTGAGTCACGATACACGTCGATGAGCGGCGGCTGTTACCGAATGTGGAATCATTACACCAATAACAAAAAAAACAAAAAAAAAAGAAGCTATGCAATAACTAGATACAGATAAACAAATCATGTAAAACTTCCTATATTTTTTTTTCTCCATAATCTATTTCACTTCCTGCACTGGTGTTTGAAACAGAAACTGACTGGTATAAAATATGGTGTAATAAATACAAAAATTGGATTTGACAGATGAGTGAATAAAAACACTGTACATAAATTTGCAACATTATTTGTACATCCTACTGGACTGCTGTATCACATCACGTCTCCCGCTCGATATAAAACCCAGCCTTGACGACACTCGACAGTCATTCACTACAGTGAGAATGAAGAACCACCAAGGCAGACAGCAGCCTGACTTCATTGTGCCTTGGACGACACAGAGGGTGTTTGTCTAGCTATATGGTAGAAGAGGCTGAGAGGCTAGGTTGGCAGTCGTTCCTATTTGTGCCACAAACAGCATTTAGGAC
>CABFOQ010014129.1:22948-57943 GCA_900660455.1 Gephyroberyx darwinii | reverse complement strand
TATGGATCATATGAGTAGATGGTATTTATAGAGACTGTAGCTTGGCTGGACGTCTGGAGACCAGTCCCACAGTGCCAGTCACGACCACCTTGGGCCTGCCACACACACACACACACACACACAAAAACAGCAAGCTGTTAACATATAGTGCTAGACGGAGCCCAGAACTAATGGGAATTTGTGACAGTTTGTGACATTGAACTAGCTGTAAACATTGTGCACATACAGTACTGCCTTAACTCTCCCATAATGCACCTTTTGCACTATAAAGGCTCTTAGCTACACCTCCTCTGACTCTATTGTTCAATCCTCTCCCTCCTCTATACCTCCTCTCAGGGTCGTTGTTCCAGGGAGAACTGCAAGTACCTGCACCCTCCTCCCCACCTAAAGACCCAGCTGGAGATCAATGGCAGGAACAACCTGATCCAACAGAAGAACATGGCCATGCTGGCCCAGCAGATGCAGATCGCCAACGCCATGATGCCCGGCACGCAGCTACCACCTATGGTGAGAGGACACACACGTATGAACACACCACAGCTACTATCCATGGTGAGATCAAGCACGTGCACAGGGACATGCACACACACACACACACACACACACACACACACACACTCACCGCTTGCATATTTCTATCACTGTCAACTCCATGTGATACATCAGATACAATCAAATTAGGTTCTTCGTGGTACTTTTGTGTTGGACCCATTCACACCGCAGCCGAGCCGCGTCTGACCCGGCTTATTCCCATGCAGGGTCGCGGACCCGAGTTTAATAACCCGTGTTGACCCATTCACACCAACGCCTGACCTGGGAATAACCCGGGTCATTGCTCCGGTTTGAAAGGGGTATTAGTCTTTCAATTTGTCTTTCAATCGGTCCCCCTCTCTTCCCAGAATAAATGCGTACATTTTGTTTTCACACATACTTTTTACCCATTGTCATTTAATTTCTCCAGCTTTATTGAATCCTCTCTTCCAACCCCCAGCCCATGTTCTCGGTGGGCCCAGGCCTGGCCACCAATGCCAGTGCAGCGGCAGCAGCAGCAGCTTTTAATCCATACCTGGGCCCCGTGTCTCCAGGCCTGATGCCCCAAGAGATCCTACCTAGCACCCCCGTCCTCATGGCTTCCAGCCCCACTGTCAGCCAGGTCCCCAACGCTGCCACCGCTGCCCAGAAGCTGCTGAGGACAGACAGACTGGAGGTAACAGGCAGAATGACAGACAGGCTCATAGACTGAGTATGGTCAAAATAAATAGAGCAGCAGCAGCAAAACCTGCAAAGGTTTTCTCGTCATTTTGTACTTGGGCAAGGATGCATTACCTGGCATGGAATCAATCCAAAAGAGAAAAAAAAGGAAGTCCAGGGAAACTTCATTGCATGTCTTCTGGCTTCTGTCTAGATGGGAGTGGTGACAATGATGTCATCGTTACGCCACCAGATACAATCCCCACTGAGCATTTATGGGAGATTCCTAAATTGTGTCTCAGAGCATCATGATGTTAATAGCGATGATCACTGCCTTTAGGAGATAAGTTAATTAAACCCAAGCCAGGAAAAGCATCCCACGCACTGCAGAGCCTTCGTCACTGAGGGAAGTATTCTTTGGTCTATATAGTGTACACACATGTTCCAGCATGCATTGCACTGCTGGCATACACAAAGCAGATAAGCAGAATGGGCAAACAAAAGTAATGTGCCATCCATGCCTGCTGCCTCTAATGTGAAAGAAGGTGCTGCCCTCTGGTGTCTGCATACAGACTCAAAATACACAAAGTGCTTTCTGTGTACACAAAGGAAATGCACGGCGCTACTCTGGTCCTGCAGTGTCCACATATGTGTAAGTGACTCCATGTATTTTCATTATCCCTCTCCATCCCTGTCTGACTCGTCTCTAGGTGTGTCGGGAGTACCAGAGAGGCAACTGCTCCCGGGGGGAGAACGATTGTCGCTTCGCCCACCCTGCAGACAGCACCATGATAGACACCAATGACAACACAGTCACCGTGTGCATGGACTACATCAAGGGCCGTTGCTCCCGGGAAAAGTGCAAGTACTTCCACCCCCCCACCCATCTGCAGGCCAAAATTAAGGCCGCCCAGCACCAGGTGAACCAGGCCACAGCCGCTGCGGCCATGGTGAGCAGCCTGGACACCATCTGAGAAACATAGTTACATTCATGCACATCCACACAACATACATGGGTACCATTTTGAATCCAATTTTAGTACTGAGAGAGCACAATTAGACATTAGGGCTATGATTCCTATAGACATTAATCTACTGTTCAGTGTCTCACACTCTTGGTCTGTATTATGTAGGTTTTCTAGTTCAGGTTACATTTTAAACCACAGTTTGATCGGGCTGTTGGCTTGGGTAAAATTTGCTTGGAGTGGAACACACAGCAGGGACAGACCAGACGCCACAGAGTGGGATGATATGAAGAAGGATCGGACAGCGATACATTATAACAGTCATAAATCTCATTGAGTGCATTCAGCTGTTCACTTCCTAGTCTTGTTCCTTGTTCATCTCATCCTAGACTGCCAGCAGACAGAGAAGAGGGGACGGTTCCTCTCTGTGTCTCTGATGGGCTGGTCTTACCGGGCTTATCTGTCACACCTTCCTTTCTGTGCTTCCTCTCCATTACTTCCTCCTAACATAAATAAATGGATTCATTGTGCTTTCAGTATGCAATAGAGTGACCTGTCACACAGGAACGGCAGCCTGTGAATACTAGTACAGTCACACTTACCTGTTGATAAAAGTGTTTTCTACATGTTCCTATTGATATAGCAAAGCAGAGAGCTTGGGGTGAATCATTGTTATGTGACACTGACTATGATGTGCACAGTGAAAAAGAAAATGTGAATTGTACTTTTATATCATTTTCTGTCTGATACACTAAGTGAGACTCACTTACAGTAATGATTGAACAATTTTGTCCTTGCTATGTTTCATTCATCTTTGTGTGACAGTTACTAATGTAGATTTGATAGTAACTATTGATCGTAGAGCTAGTGTCGACACTGTGCATGCCTTAGTCCTGTTATCCCCTTGTATATTGCATTCCAATGATTTGTTTTTTTATTTGTTTTTGTTTTTTCTCACCTATACCCAAACTGCACTGCTGCCCCCATGATGCACCTCTGCTTGCTGGTTTATGTTAATGCGCTTGAACCCCATTGGCCCATTGCCATCATGTGCTCGCTGCCTGCTAATTAAGAGTCAGTCGGCTGTCAAATCACTGAAGCGACCCCTCGACGCAACTTTTGACCTGGTACTATGACCTTTCACCTTTTAGCTTGGCATGTAGCTGTGTTATACTAGATACTATTGTAGCTCTGACTAAAAGAAAGTAGATATTCAATGAACTGAACTAAGGACACGCTGAGGGAGTGATGAACTGATTGTGGCAAGCGGCACCTTTTATAGTAAAGAAAGTGTAGATAAAAGGTCTATTTGCATCTTCATTTAATATCCCATAGACCATTTATTTTAATTGTGTAAAATATCAAACCCTATCCTGGTCAGTTCATCACCTCAAGTAAATCTCAATAGTAACAAATTGGTGGCATGACAATGTAATATTCTATTGTCTAATAAACTGTGGTAGTCTACTGCATGATCTTATCATTTTCCATTTCGCATGTTTACTTGTGGGAGAGGTGTCATGACAGTCTTAACATGGCTTATACTATTATCATGGAGCTAGCAGTGCAGCGTTCCCTAACTACATCATTTCTGTTGATGGTCCAACGATCATTACTGCTATAACCTGTATTATAACTGTCATTATTGATAGTCCTTCTTTACAGAGAGCTCTAGTTTGGTTTAATGCCTGCGAAGTTACTATTTTTTTGACTTAGTATTATTCAAAGTCATATCGTATGTGTTGCTATCGCGCTGAGGACTGTTTTTGTTGTCACTAGCCAGATAGAGCTAGCCCCACTGACCTATCTTGCTCTGACAGAGGTAGTGTAGTCCACTGCTTGCTTGCCAGTGTTTATAATAGTTGTTTGAAAGGGCAACTTTATCTTCTAACGAAATTCTCTCTTCTTTCTGTCCTGAATGTCACTGCTACCATCCTTTGATTTCTTTCACTCCCATCCCTTTATTTTGGTGTTGTCCCCTCATCAGGGGCTCCCTCCCGTCTTGCCTCCTTTACCAAAGAGACCTGCACTTGAAAAAGCCAACGGTGCCACCACCATGTTCAATGCTGGAATATTCCAGTACCAACAGGCCCTGGCCAACATGCAGTTTCAACAGCAGGCCGCCTTCATACCGTCAGGTAAAGCCTGACCCCTCAGTAACCCTTGATTGTGGCAATGAGCCAATCGCCACTGGCTGTCACATCACATGCCATTGCTTACAAAACATACACTCTCACTGTTGTAGCAACTGTAGTAAATGACTGAATGAGAGCATGGGTTCATTGTTGAGGACAAGGTGAAAATAACATACATGAGTATATCCCAAAACATCCCCCATGTGTGTATACACCACACACACACACACACACACGTAAAATACTCGTCTGAGCTTGTGCAAACTGGTCTTCTGTGGCTACTGCAAAGTTACACTGTGTCCCATATTATCTGACAGCCTAAGAATAGCCTGTCATCGATCCCCCTCCGTGAGTGATTCTGATACTCAAATGCTCATACACCTCACACTATTGGACTGTCAGCTCACTGCAAAATACTTTGTGGAGACTGAAGGCAGGTCATCCATATCTACCATGTACAAACAACTATTACACTGCTGAGAGGAAAATTAGACCACTGGTAGTTTTCAATTTGCCGTGCCATTTAACAGAGCAATAAGAGTTGTAAGCTGTGGCTGGACAGGTAGAGTACCAAGTGGTCCACAACACTCCAGACACATGCCTCACAGCCTCATATCCCATACGCCTGGTTCCTATGCAGCATGCTGTGTATTTACAGTATGTGCAGTGGGATGTTTACTTTGTGTAACTATTCCTAATCATTATTATTATTATTGGTTATAGCGACTGAGTTAACACCAACAGGTCAACATATTCAGTACTGCAGTTGATTCATAGACTGTTAGAAATGTCCAGCATTATTTTATGCACGTAACAACTTTCTCCCATTTTGTCTGACTTTATGACACTTGATGAGTTTTCTTGGTTT
This sequence comes from Gephyroberyx darwinii, assembly GCA_900660455.1. NCBI lineage: Eukaryota > Metazoa > Chordata > Actinopteri > Trachichthyiformes > Trachichthyidae > Gephyroberyx > Gephyroberyx darwinii. The sequence continues at coordinate 52,784 of CABFOQ010014129.1, read as the reverse complement.
CTTCTCCCCTTCTCCCTTTCCAATCCACTCCCTGTTGCAATGCATGATGGGCAGGCTCAATATTGTGCATGACACCTGCAACAAGTATTGGTAGGTGCCAGCTTTCCTTACTGATTATGTTTGAGCCCATTTTGGCCACTCACTTTTCATCTGTAAATATGTTATATTGTGGACACATTCTCCATTTGGTGAATTTGCCCTAGACTCTAACATTTACTCCAGAAAAGGGCATATGCAGCCTCTCTATTTCAAATCATAAAAGTGTTGCTGATGGACTGTGAGTTGCAAGTTGAATTTGCAATGATTATAAATTTCATTGTGTAATTTTGATTGGAAGTTATGTTATGAAAATCTAAATGTTGTTGTCCTATGGTCCATTCCTTTGTCATGCTCCGCTATATATCATTACAGTATGGAATGAATCCCTTTTGCTATGCCATAAGTCTGTCTGTCACCTAATGCTTGTTGCAGTTCAGACTCCCCTGACCTGTTTCATCATTACCTTCATCCCAACCTGTAGAGCACCTCATCATACAGTCTGCTTATACATGCCATATAAACATGAGGATTTATTATTAGTCATAGTGGTAGTCGCAGTAATTTCACTAGCAGTTAGTAGTGGTAGTAGCTGTTGTAGTACTGGTAATAGTAATAGTATTGTTAGTTTTATTAGTAGTAGTATGGGGTTAAATGGATTGGAGTTTTTTGTTCTACAAACATCTGCTCTGGAACCAGAAATAATCATATTGGTTGTGTTAAATCTCAATGGGCAGAACCAAAGAAGGACTTTTTCTGACTAAATGATGTCGGATTTAAGCCCTGTGACAAACTAACTGGAAAAATGCAGTAGGTTACCTAGATAACTAGTTCAGCTGGGAGCTAGGTCTAGCTAGAACCTAGTTCAGCTCGGCTAGTTATCTAGGTAAGCTAGTTAGCTAGCCTGCTAACCTTCCAACTGTGATTCTGCCTCCAGAGCAGCTCTGTTTGTATGACTCAAACATCCCTCTGCAGGGTAACTGGCAGTAACAACAATAAAGATCACAATAACATAGATCTGATGTTAAGCTGTTTAACTGCATCAACAGATTTCTCATGTTTATTAGCGTTTTATAGACAGACATAAAAATGAAGTGTTAACCAGAAAGCTTTGTATCTGCTCTGGTTCAACTGCCTGTGTGATTTTTCCCTCCTTAAAGTACCCATGATGCACGGTGCTACTCCAGCCACTGTGTCTGCAGCCACTACATCTGCCACAAGTGTTCCCTTTGCAACCGCAACAGCCAATCAGGTTTGCTCCTCTTCTGCCTCCTCTCTCTTTTCACTTCCGTTATCAGCTGTAAAGATTGCAGTATTCATTAGGTTTAGTCAGTTTATTTACCTCATGATTCCCAAATGCATGAGGGCCATCGCTGACCTTTGCAAGCTTTTGGGAGCATCTGAAGATTGACACTATGATTACTTATATAATTCTTTATCTTTTTAATGATGATTTTAGGTTGGACTGGCGACATGATGAATTCTGCGTGTCCTCATTTCAACTGGTGTCTCTCTGTCTCCCTCCCTCTCTGTCCCTGTCTCGCTCTGTCTCCCTATCACTCTCTCTCTTTCTCTCTCACTCCCTTTTTTATTTCTCATGCAGATTCCAATAATATCTGCAGACCATCTGACTAGTCACAAGTATGTGACCCAGATGTAGGAGTCTCAATCAGAACAGTATGTACTGCACCTCTTTCTGACATTTCACATACTGCATTGGGGCCAATTCTGTCTTTTACTTTTCATTCAAACAGCCATGATGTCAATCATAACTGCATTATTTGCAGCTGACGAACACTTGTTGAAGCACTCATCTTTGTTCTGCTTTTTTTGGAACATCTCCACTCCCCCACTTAAGTCAAGTAAAGAGAAGCTAGCATATACACAAGAGACTTTCAGAGTATAAGGCAGTAAAATAATCAATCTTTGTTCCAATTTAGCCACTTAAATGACAATTTAATTTCCTGTGTTCTGTGACTTTCTTTTTAGATCAAACTGGAGTGTGCTGGTGTTCAGTCCAAGATTAACGATCACCTTTCATGCCTGTAACATCAAGAGCAAAACAGACAGCCACACTTAAACTGGATTGGAATAAATCTGCATGATAACTTAGGAGGCCCGGTTTGTTCGTGGTTGTTTTTATGTGTATTTCATACACACGACAATAATGTAATTGAAAAAAACAAAAAAAACATCATTCACATTAAAGTCTGCCTTTCGCTCTGTGGAGGCAACTTACCTTTATTCACCAGACACACTTTGAATGTCAACATGAGGTAAATGTTTGGAGCAGTAGTCAAAATGATTAGATTGGTACGTCCATAGACCAAGAGTTATGACTTATTTTGTTTGTTTATTGGTTGTTGTTTAACCTAAATGTGTTCATTTGTTTACACAAAGGTGCACCTTGCATTTAGATTAAGATAAAAGAAATGAGGAAGATAATTTGACTGAATCACATATGCATGCACAGTGTTTTGTTTATGATTTTGTTTTCTGTTAAATCAGTGATGAGGAAAGTTAGATGAGTATACTCGGAGGCAAAATAATAACTGAATGTCTGTGAGGTGTCAAGCCTTTGTAGCCTCTCTTTCTATCTCTTAAGCACGTCTTTAATCTTGCAGGCATCCCTGTAAAGTGCCATATGAATGGTATTTTAGCAGTGTTACACAGTGTTAAAATCAACAATTCCCTTTAATAAGTATTTTTTTCTCTCTTGGACAGCATGTATCGTCCACTCTGTTTGAAATTTCCCGTGATTCTCAATAGCACCATGCTGATTAGGATACCTTTCCCGGGTTGTCTGCTTTGTCCAAATTTTCTGTTGGATGAATAGTTTTTAGTTTTTGTTTTTTCTTTTAACTTTGTGGTGGATGTCATTTGGTAATACGGGAAATTACTCGATCTGTGCTGACACAGATCTCTCCATGACTATTAAGTCTACTCTAAAGACAAGCTACGGGTGAGTTGGACGTTGGGTCTTGGCCTGCTTGGGAGACCAAAGACTCTCTTATGATGAAGATGTGACAGAAACTAGCTTTGAAACGACAGGGCGCTCACTAGGTCACCAAACTGCTGTGAGGGAAGAAAAGTCTAAGATTACAGGACGACTGATGAGGGATTTGTGATTTGTATGAATTGTTTTTCATTTTTATGATTACACATATTTTAAGGTGGATTGTCAAAAGTAGATTCAGTGTAGTGTATATAGTCTGACATACTTAAGAGAACTTGTTTAATATGTCTACTTGAGAACTGTTTTCTGATAGTCAGCCAAAGTCTTTTTTGTGTCATCGTTTTTAGATATTGTGGGTGGACTAGTAGGGCTAAATTTTTAAAATGTGTGGGCCGCTAAAGTGGGGCCAATGAAAGATTGGGTGTTTAGAGTAGATCTCTAGAACTCTTTGTTCTGTTCTGGGTGTTCTTCAGGCATCTTTAATTAGTGGATAGTACAGGGAAAGTGGCAAGTATATTACGATTGTATTACTCATCCAAAGCCTTAGAATGCACCATCGGGTCAGCACAATGCCACATGCCATTTTGAACCATCCAGTTGCCTAATCCACACCATATTAACACACACAGAGCACTATGTAATTGTCACAGTTATTCTTTTGTCAGTTTTCTTTTTCTTTCTTGTGGTTTTCTTTGGAGAAGAGTGTTTTACTTCACTTTGTTTGGATGATATTTTGATATTTAGTTCAGAATTTTTTGTCTTATTAGGTTTATCTTTCTTATAATGAATATAAGGTAAAGTGTGTGTTTGTGTGTTCCTCATGCACAGTTTTCTGAAATTCCATGTAATGTTGATTTTAGTATGATTATGATTGTAAACTCAATATTTTCTACGTTATGCATATTGTTGAACTGTATGCATATTGTTCATTTCTCTAGTCTTTTTGAGTTCTTTGAACAAAGATGTTTTATATGAGTATCTTACAATGAGGAAATAATAGAACAGAGAGGCTAAGTTGTCATTGTGGCAACAGTCACCGATAACCGAGTAATATTTTAATGATTGTATGGTTTGTAACTAGTCATATAAGAAAAAAAAGACTATTATAAAAATCTAGTTCTTAGATGTTTAGAGTAAAGACGTTATTTTCTACTGTATCCATTTCAAATAGTATCTATTGTTTGAATATTTTTACTCTCCCTGGAAATTGGGCCATGTGGAAAACAAGCTGCATATTTGATCACTTTTTGGGGCGATGCTGGTGGGGTCAGGTGAATGTGGTGAGTAGAGAACAGAGTCTGAACGCTCATCTCTTACTCAGCCAACTGCAAAACAAACGAGGGGGGAATCTAGAGACGATGAAGGTTGACTTTTTTGCACTTCTGTACATAGTCAAAAAAGAGAGAATCATGTATATTGAGATCTTATTTTGAATAAAAAAAATGTCTATAATGACAAGGAATTTTGCTAGGATAACAAAAAAATCTTATGAAAGGCTGAACAAAATTGCTTGCATAAAAGGGCACTGAGTTCTCACTCTCCCACCCCTTTCAGAAAAGGCAAAGTGTTGCTCTTCTTTTTTGTCAGCAGCTTGTAGTTTGCCAGGTAACCTTCCGGAGGAGGTGTTCACTACCCTCCAGCGTAAGGGCCTGACTGGGTTTGTCTGGTCCCCTAACCTGCCTCTCGACAGGTCTGTGTGTCATGGCCACGCCCTCCCAGGCCCAACCAATCACAACACGTCCTGTTTCTTTACCTTATTCAAAGAGGAATGCATGTTAAAGGAAATACATATACCTTTAAAAAAATCACCACACAGTAATATTGAATAAGAAAACATGTTACACAGCAAGATGTATTTACAGTATACAATATTCTATCAATGTAATGGACTAAAATATAAAAAAAATACAAAAATAGAATAGTGGTTTATTTAAAAAAAAAAGATTCCTAAGAATATACTCACAGAAGTTTCACCACTTGGAGAGTTAAAATACATACAACACAAACACCATAGCTATAAGTATGTTCTTTATGTTTGTAAGCTGTGCTTCTAGTAGATGAAATTGACTAAATAGGATTGTAGTTCATCATCAGGAAGAATTTAAGGAAACTGATCGTTTTGAAGGATTGAAGTAGATTTTTATGGTTTGGTCATTAACTTTGGAATTTTGTCCTGATCATCACCTTTCATCTTCTACAAGCACGCATGCTTTAAGTTTATGATATAATGTAAACTGAACTTTTTTGTTTTCTCTGCTTGTAGTGCTAAAATGATGTATTCTGTCTTCTGCTGCAGTTTGTTTCTGCTTGTTTTACTGTTCCAGGCCCCTTGAAGGGATCTGTCATGTCTGCATGATGGCCACCTCCTCTGGAAAGCACTTGTAGTGGAAACCATTAATTACCACAGTCTAAAGCCATAAAACATAATCTCATCAGAATGAAATGTGTGTGAATAAAACTGTACTGAAAAAGAGGAGGGTGCGAGCTGGCAACTGTTTGCAAGGGTTATATTGACTAGAATATCATGAACTTACTGGAAGTTTTGAAAGTAGTTAATATAACCTGTGGTGCGCTGTGCCAACTATGGTGGACGTGTGTGGTAAATAGAATAGTTCTCAATGACAATTTTTTCATGGGGCCTGCATTGCTATATTTGATTCTTGCTGTTATGAATTTGAAAAAAAAAAGATATAATAAAAATATACAAATGAACTGAAGTAAAGAATAATTTGCTCAAGAGGTGTGGTCTCATTTCTGAGTTATATAAGGGTTATAACTGAACTTTGCTCTTTCTAGCTCACCAAGGCTACGTTTCGTATAATAGTTCATAATAGTTTTCATAGTATTCTTTGAGCCAGAAACAATATAATAATAGTAAGAAGAAGAAGAAGAAGCACAACCACAAGGAGAACAAGAGCAACAATGTCACATGACATTGATCCATCAGCTATCAAACCCATGCTCTGAATTAGAGTGTTGTTCTTCCAAACAGCCAATCAGAAGTTCATTAGTGAACTAGTTTATTAGTAACTAAATACTTTAAGTTACTGTTGGATTATTTTGTTAAGTAATATTTTATCAATTTATAGACTTTAACATGAATAGTATAATTGTCATAATGTACCATGATGATTAACCAAACTGTGTCCACACTCAGTCACAACACCCCTTTACCCTGTCAACATGTTTCTGAGTAGTCTAATATGAAATCAGATATTTATTCTTTTCAATCTGTAATCTGATTATTGTTTGCAGTTACCATTTTTGTCATTTTATCATGTTAATCATCATCATCAGAACTTCATTAGAAATTTTAATTTCCTATCTCAAAATCATTCTTTTTGTGTGTAAAATCCTCAGCTGTAAGCTCAAGAAGGAAGTGGGCATGAACAATATTGATCACACCACCACAGCTCAGTCCTGGCTTGTCAAGCTGACGGTGTTACAGCTATCCCCACGGTACAACCATCCCTGGTCTCCCCTATGGATACCTTTTTTACAGTAAAATAAAAACTCCACTGCCTGCTCAGGGATGTGATACATAGCATAGCCACTAGATAGCACCATCCCTTAGTCAATTCAGGCACATGGTTAGATCACAAGTGATGGCACAATATCCTGCAATATTACCCATTTGCCCACTATCAGGGTTATGCAGAGCTACATCAAATTCCTGAATATGAACGTTTATAAATGTTTATAAATATAAATGTTTAAAGAAAGGGCTTGATTAGGCTGAGACACGTATTGAAGCAGTTTTCTTGTGTTTACCCGACTGACAATGGTGCTGATTTATTTAATTGGAATAGTGCTTCTTTTATCTCTCAGACAAACGGAGGACAGAGATGGATGGGTGGAAATTAACATTTCTTCCATTTCGAATGAGGCCTGCAAAACCTGATAGGAAATCAGTCCTGCAAAAGCTGTGAGCTACCAGAGGGGTTGCCGAGATATAGCCTAAAGTGTTGTGGAAATGTGGAGCAAAGGGAACATTATAAGGAGCTGCAGGGCAGTACAGTATCCTGAATGTACTGTTTTCTCATTCTCAGATTCACACATCAGATTATCCGCTTGGGAAATCCATTGAATTACTTTGAAAAATAGGAAACAGGAAATGATGGTGGTTTTGGCCTTTTCTTCTTTCTCATGTGATTTTAGACACTCCACCTATCTCCTCTTCTCTCCCTATCAATCTTTCTTACACTCTCACAACTCCACCTCTTTCTCTGCATTTTTTTCCCTCCCAGGCTTTGTCCCCGCTTTCCTTCTCCAATCCCTCTTTGCTCTCCTCCCCTCCCTCCATCTCTCTGTCCAGAGGCGTTAGCAGCAGACTGAGTCGTGTGGAGACTTAATGAAGCAGTGCTGATCCAATAATGGCAGCTTCTGTCGCCCGCCTTGCAGAGTATGATGTATGTCCCCCGCGCCCGCAACGCGTCGTGACTCTCACTTACCACTGCCCCCTCAACATGCCACGTTTTTCAATTAGACTATCCTTAAAATGGCACAGAAGGTTGAAATGTGTTTGTATGTGTGCATGTGTGCATGTGTGCCTGTGTTTCTGGGTGTGTGAATGCAAGCACTCTACACCCAGCCAAGTTGTCACGTGGGGAAACAAGGAAAGAGCAGTTACACTGTGGGCACTTAGGCGTTAAGTGTCCATTATTACACCATAACATCATGGAAGGAATTACCTCTCAGGGGAGGGGAAGACTGGGACGTACAGTAGCAATATGTTTGTGTGTGCATGCATTCAAACATGTCTATCGGTTTTATTGTGTCCTCTGATGTTTATCTATTTAGTTGTGCATTGCAATGCGTGGGAATGGAAAGAGTGGGGAGGGCACACAGACAACAGCGTGGTAAAGCAATGCGGAGGAGGGATAAGGAGCTGAATGTATTGCTTCTTTACTATTGACCCCATAATGGACTAATGATCTGACCTCAATACACAAGGCCTAATGAGAAAGAGAGGGAGTGAGGAGGAGAGGGAAGAGAGAGGGAGAGAGAAAAGTCAACAGGCGAAGCAGAAATGAGTAATGAACAGAAAGCGTTGGGGGCAGAGGTGAGGCATTAAATGATGGGTTATGGTGAGATGTGAGATGGGGAGTTGCCCAATCATAAAACATGGATGACGATGTGTCTTCTTGTGGCTCATAGCTGAAGACCAGACAGAGAAAAATGGACATCATAAGGAGATAAACGGTAGACAGGGAGAGAGGGACAGGCAATACCAACTCTTTACAACTCTTTCAAGTGTTTACATCAAAGTAATCGTTTCATTGCGGTTCATTCACCACCCTCCCCACCTTGAGTCATACACGCCGCTACCTCCCTCGTTTGTCTGCTGAGTCACCTCTTGACTTTCAGTGAGTGTCACTTGGAGCAGAAACACCCAATATTCTCTGTGGTACGCATGGGCATGTATGTACATGCATGTGCATGCAGGTGTATGCATGCATCCATGTGTGTGTGTGTGTGTGTGTGTGTGTGTGTGTGTGTGCGTGTGTGTGTGCTTGTGCGTCTGTGTATGTATGTGTGTGTGCACATGCATTTTCCTGTGTTAATGGAGAGAGAGTGGGAGTAGCAGCAGGTTGGGCTAATCATATCTCCACTGGGAAGGAGAGAGCTATTGATCCCACCAGTTGAACTCAATCGCAGAGTTTTACACCAGCTGGATGTTGCACTGACAACAAGATGTGTGTGTCTTTGTGTTGGTGTATTTTGGAGAGGTATATTATTCTTATGGAGTGATGAAGACATACAGAAACAGTGGGCGGGGAGAAACCGCAGTTTAGAGTTTACAGAAAACTTCTCGCGTAGAGGAAGAAGAGGAGGATACGTGATGACTGGCAGGACATTTTGCTGACAGAATATGGGTCACGCACAGAGGGCACTGAGGGCACAGCTGTACCCAGCGATGAAAGGTTGCCATTCACTTGGTGGCAGGATGCCCCTTGGCGTTACGTGTGGCACACAAAGAGGGGGATAAAGGAAAAGAGAGGAGGGGTCAGGGAAGGCATCATGTAGGTCAAATTAATGTAATGTACGAGAGCTATTCAGGCGTTTGTCTTCATAGCTCTGTGGTGCTATTTAAGGAAGAATGAAACAGCGGTGGCGGACTTGATAGAGGAGAAGACAAAACCTAAAGAAAGATCCCACTGTGACACTAGAGCACACAGGAAGAGAGAGGAAAAAAATCTGTTGCAACAGCTGCGGTGCAGGCTAAACTTCGTCTTTGTGACAGAACCCTGCGGACAGCTAGGATGATGAAGGGGAGAAACACACGACTGAACTGACCTCAACTCAACACTGTCACAGCATCACCCTCGGTCTCGCCAAGGTGACGAGGGGAGGATCACCCTTGCTCAACAATCCAAAGATAGCCTATCTGAAGCTTACGTAGAAATCTGCAGTCTGGGGACTACCCAGCGTAAATCAGCATGCTACTCATGAACGTGTGTGTGACTGTAATTTAATGAAGGTTTCCTAAAGAGCTCTCCACTATCGCTCATCCCGCCACCCATGCTAAACTCGTAAAACTGCCCGTTCATTGTAGCAAGCTATCGACACAGTGGCAGCTTGTGGCTTCATCACTGAGGTTTGGAATTAGCGTTGTTGTGCTAACGGAGCGATTTAGGAAGAGACAGATATGACCTGTCGTCTCTCAACATTTTCACCTTTGTCTTAGATGTACGGTGTTATCTGTAGTGTTTGGCCAAGATCTAATCTCTGATGTTGTCAACGTGGACTAGACTGAAGTTAGGAAAATGCACTTCATCGCCTGCAGACAAATAGAATTTACAATGCTGATTCTGTAGGAGCACTTGCACTTCCTTAAAAAAGGAACAGTCCAAGGAGGCCAACTTCTGCACCCCTACTCCTCAGTTCTCATATCTGGTTTTGGTCAATGCCTTATTTTATTGCACATGCATCCTCATGTCTGGATACCATTGTATTCTTGCATTGTAACATCTGCCATTCGGTAGATGGTGCCGCACAGGAAACAGGAAGTTTTCACACAGTTTAAACAGAGATGGCAATCACATCATAGGATATGTTTCACTACCATGTTGTCCTTTTCTTAGATTCTCCTCATATCCTTCCCTATTCTCAGCCAGCATGGATCATTATGACTTCCTCTGGGATTATTATTATCGGCTCTAAGGTATGATTACACATTTAAGAAATATTTAAAGGCCAAATTCCGTGGGATGGAAATAGTGTATTGACTTGTTTTCTATTCTGCACAATCTAATTTGCCTGCTATTTCCTGCAGCTTGAGTGTATTCATGCAGCCAAACCTGAAGCAGGCAGTTTCTCATGAACTCTAGTGAGAAATCTCAGTAAGATGTGACTCAGAGACAGACTTTATCAGGAACACACAGGTGCTCAGGGGACCCCATCTCTATCTATCTGAACCCAATGTTGGATTGGTGTATCACCAGATCCTATTTTGAAGTTAATCAAATTTTGTCTGATCTGTCAATTAGCCTACCAATATTGATTTCCTCAGCAAGTCTGTAAATATCTGCAAGTTGCACCAATGAAGAAATTGGAAAAGCAAAGTGTGCTGGGTTGCACAGACTTCTCCCTCTAATCCTTTCTGTTTGTCACCTTATTAGGCTTGGAAAAATGGTGCCCGCCAGACCATAACTTATAATATGAAAATATAAAGTACTGTATCTGCTCTTTAGTTAATGTGGGCTGAGGAAGCAGGAAGGGGGAGAATAGTGAAGAGAGCATGGGAGGAAAGGAGAAGGAGACAAAGACATAACACAGTCTTTGTAGTTGTTTCCTTATCCATCCAAGCTGTGACCCATTTCCTGTTAAAAGACTCTGGATCTTTTCATTCAGACTCTCTATCTGAACCTGGTTCTGGCTTCTCCTCATCTACCATTCCTAAACTGCCTCAGAACTCCCATGGTGCTTTGCTGCCTTCCTGTGTGTTTGTTGGCCTCCAATAAAAAGAAAGGATGTATTGTCTCCTTCTTGGCGCTCCCCTCTCTCCCAGATGTAGAATACTATTGCTTCCTTTTTCTTTTCTTATCTGTCAGTTTTCCCTCTGTTTTGTGAAGATGTCCTCTGTGTTCTTATTCAGAATCTCCTTTCCTTGTCCTCTCGGTTTTTTATTCACCCTTTGGTCCCTTTCACTATCACTGATGGTTCCCATTTTCACATCTCTCTTCTCTGCATGTGCTGTCCCTTTATCTGCCCTTTAAGTCTCCCTCCTGCCTGTGCTTTATCCATCTCCCCTCCTCTCTTGTCATGGTGCAGAATATAAACAGGGGTCTGACCAGGAGAACCCCTTACTGCGATGCCTGAAAACCTCTCCATGTTTTCCTAGTATTTCTTAGCCACAGACCTTCATTTCATGCCAATGAATTTGTGCACTTGTTTTAACTGGCAAGCTCTCTGTGTTGTGATTTAATTTTGTGTTGCCACAGATTTTTTTTTTTATTAAGGACGCACTCACACGAAGCATGTTTGGAGCAGTTTTTGTTATATTTACTCCTTTAGCCTGGTTTGTTTGGCCATGTAAGAACAATACCAGTCGAACCACCAAATAACCGCACCTGAAAATTTGGATCTCTGTCCCCTTCCAAGCGAATTGCGGTGTGGGTCATAGGGAGTGAGAATGTAATCCGAACCAATTACAGGAAATGACCCCATAACGCATGATTTCATCAGTATGCTCTTCTTTTTTCAGCCGTTGTTTTATGGGTAAGGGGAAAATGTTGCCATCTGATAGCCAACAGTGCTTGAAAGCATAACATAACAAAATGAACCGAGGGCAAACCACAGTCTGGACTTATGCTCATATTCAGGTATTTCTTCATGTGTTCTTACCTTGTATGAAGACCAAGGTAAATTACGGCAAAGAGCACAGACAAATCCATCATGCTTAGCTAGAGATAGCCAGAAGAAAAATCTTTTGCTCAGAGTCTTTTCTTCATCTCTCAAGAAATAGGGAAGATCTCAATTTTGTATCATTTTGTGATCGCCTACGTCTGAAACGTTTAGCCTAAAAACCCCTTAGATGCAAGGAGGAGATAACAGAGAGAATTCTTCTGGGATACATTTTAAGACGTGACATATATAATGGTAATGATATCCTACTATATGTCTGCTGCCCCCAACATTAAAATGAAGACATAAAACATCATATTCAGTTTTCTTTGATCATTCTCTAATCTTATGGTCTCATGCATGGAGGCATATTTAGGAGAGTTAAATGATACTTATTTCAGATCATTTGGATATGTTTTGTTTTGATCAGAGTGAGATGAACATGAGCTTATATGTGGTTGTTTGAAACAAAAAGAAAATGCCTTTAGTCTCATGTTAGTGCTGAAAAAAAGCTCATTTGTGTCTTTTATTGGATTTTGCTCTCCTGTGGGTACAGTGACTGGAATTAGTTTGACTCCACACACTCCCTTGCTGCCAAAATGTCTTAACCTTGCAGGATGACAGGTTATCAAATCTCTGTCCAATAAACAAGCTACTTGAGAGTTTATGCGACTTTGTTTACAAGCCCTGGTTCACTTGTAATTGGAAAGTGTGAGCCTAAACAAACCAGATCCAAAAATGCAACAATGTAAACTTTCCAAATCTGGTTCAGACCAAAGAAAGATAACTGACTTAGACTTAAATGGGCAATAACTGATATTTTTGAGTCTTATTTGACAAATTTAAAAACCTATATGCTACCTGAGGCTACAGCTAAGACTTAGTGTGGAGCACTGATGACATGGTGTCAGCCCCTCTCTCAGCCCCTCTGTGTGTTTTCAGTGTTTTTTTGTTGTCAAAAGCTGTACCGTGCCTTAGCTCCGTCCAACTCCACCCAGCTCCCTGGGCCCCCTCCAGGACTTTATAAAAGGTCTGAAAACAAGCAGCATCTGCCAGTTAGCCCTGTACTGCATACAAAACAGCAGACAGTGGAAAACACTCAGCCCTGCTTGCCCAGCACATATGACAAAATTGGATTGATACAGAGAAGTGTTCCAGCGGACACTAAACCAAAGAAACACTGGGCTGACTAAAACCTATTATTGCATGTTGAACGAAATCAAATCAAACTACTTTGGTTGAGGTTAGACAAACAAACTAACAACTTTGATTAATGTTAGGGGTAGGTTTTGGCAACTACAACTTTGGTTAAGGTGCAACTGCGACTATTTCGTTGGGTAAGGTTTCAGTTGTGGTTAAATGAGGTTAAACTTTCAATGAGTCACCAGAGTCAAAGGGAAGTGTATACTATCGTCCACCGTCCTCCTTTCCACCAAGCCATTTCTAAAGAACGACGTGTTTCACTTGCATGACCTCCACCTTCTGTTTCATTCGATTAATGTGATATCATACTTGACTTTTAGTAACTATAACTACAGACTTGATATGACAACAGGTTGGTAACACTACATTCCACTGTGCCTCTCTTCCATGGTAATGCCATGATGCAAACCAACTGGAGTTAAAGTGAATGTGTAGACATGATTGTGTTTATTCCAAAGGTTCAATCAATTATAGCCATGGAATGCAGACAATCTACTGTCATTTCTGAAGAAAATGCCATTGGGTTGAATGTTGACGTGCATCTCTCTCTCTCTCTCTCTCTCTCTCTCTCTCTCTTTCTCTCTCTCTCTCTCTCTCTCTCTAGCTGCCAGTATCGCTTCTCAGCATGTTTAGACATGTGAGAGCACACATGTTGTAACATACTGTAGATCCTACTTTATGATCATTTACTGCTCACACAGGGTCTAGTACCCAAAACAGTTCTTGTCTCAATACACAAAAAACACATTATTTTTCTCCTCTACAAATCTTTCATGAAACGCACAACCTCGCTTGCTTTCCCCTCATGTTCAGCAATTTTACGGTAGCTAGGTAGTGTAATGGGAAAAGTTTGACAAAGGCATTTTCCCTTTGCTCCATTCCTTCCATTTGTCAGAGCCGTCTTTTCGACATCAGGCCCCATTCCATTAAGGATGTAGTGAATCAGATCCATTCTGATTACGGTTCACGGACAGGACGGTTAATGCTTTAAGGTAGTATACATTCAGATGGCGCCATTCACATTGGCTCAAGTATTTTCCACTTACTCACAAAATACGATATTTCACTAAAACACTCACATTCAACACGAGCGCACGTACACACACACACAATTGAAATTACAGTTTCTATCTACTCAGCACGAAAGGTAGTGCTGAAATATTGGATTAAAATCTTATTTAGTTCTGTAGGGATACTGGAAGAGTGTAGATCGATGTGGCCCTCTCCTGGAAACTGCTACCGTGGGGAGAGACAGAAAGATGGTAATGTACATCCTGTATGTCTTACCAAGCTCCTGTGTGTTTGTGAGTCAGCATTAGCCCCGCTATAGGGCTGCACAAAGAGCTTTACGCTAATGTGGCATCATTAGCCCCTACTCTTCACCCCCACTACTCCTCCCTAACCCTGTAAACATCCCTGCATCCCTTCTTCCCAGTCACTGGGATAACAAATCACTACTGAGTAACGGAGAACCCCATCCATTAGACCATCTCGCTACGCATCTCTTTTCTCCATCCTTCCACCCACCCGCTCCGCTTTGGAAAAGGTTTGGCATTTGACCAGACACCTCACATAAATCTGGCCAGGTGCATAGATCTAAAATTCAACCCATTTCCACAACACCAGTTTTCAGGGGTGAGATGGTATAATGTTATTGTTTTGTCAACTAAAGACGAGCATATGGGACAAACTGAAATGAAAATTGATTCTTTGCTAATGTACAGAGCCCTGTATATGTTGACTGTGGATGTGTGCGTGTTATTGAGGTTACAATAATGAAATTGAATGTCATAAAAAATGCATTTTGTTACATTCATGTTGGTGTGTGTATGCACATGCACATGGTATTGTGCATTTGTGTTCACTTTAGAATTTGACTTAGTGTAATGGAGTTGGTGTGACATAAACATTGTGGTCTCGCTGATGTTCTCTGGTTCTTTGATGTCCAGAAGGATCTCATTTGACTTGACATGGATGGAGAGAGGGAAGAAGAGAGGTACAGGAAAATAAACAAGGGACGAGAAAAAAAAAAAAAGAAACCTTTGGAAGAGAGGATCAGACAGATTTTGATGAGTAAACTCCCATCAGGACTGCTGGAGATGAAGTTCAACAGATATCAGTCCTATAGCCTGGAAAACCTGATTCACTGACTTGCAATTTACAAACAAATTCGACTCCCTTCTTCTAGAGTCATGGGAACTTCACTTCAGCCTCATCCTTTGATCAACATTGAAGTGGTGGCTCCTTATTCAGATGTTCATCTTGTATATCGAGTGCACCATTCCAATAGTTTTCTCTATCAATCTTCACGTGACAAAAACACGGGAAAATGCGTTAACACCCACTAGAAAAGGCTTGGCAGAGTTGTGGTCTGGGAACTAGATTATTGTGGTATTTACACAGAAGAGACACACTGACCTTCTCTCTGCTTGATAGAAAGCCTCTGTGACATTCAGCTGCATTGATCAGATTATAGAAAAGTCAGTTGCTCAATGGGCCAGCGAAAGTAAATGATACACTGCCATGTGATTACGATAGACAGATATGAGAAATGAAATGAAATGAAAATTAATAGAAAGATAGGAAGGTAGAGAGAGAAAGAAGATTAAAAAAAAAAAAAAAAAGGAGAGAAGGTGGAGTATTGGCTGCAGGTGGGATTGGTCATAAAGCCTGTTGATCACAGTTGTAGTCAGAAGAGCCCTGGGAGCACCTGACCTTTTGGGTGTGTGTGTGTGTGTGTGTGTGTGTGTGTGTGTACTGAAAACGAAAGAGTGCACCTGACTTAACTGACCTTTCCGTTAAGGTCTATCCTGTCCCCCTCAAACCATCAGGAGACTGTGACTCTTTACTTGTGTCACTGAAAACTTGCCCTGGCTTCTGCAGTTTGTTTCTGTGAATAACATTACGACCTGTCCAGAAAATGTAACTATGTGAGCAGACTGTGCAAAATGGTCACAACAATAATGTTATGAAAAGACTGATTTTGAGAGTGATATCAACAGCACTTGAACAAGTTTGTGTTTGTGTTGAGAGTAAACATAGTCCTGACCCCACTTAACAGGAATCGTGGGATAGTTCTCATTCAGTTACACAGAGTGCGTTAGAGACTTTTAGAGGAGAGATGAGTCAGATGAGTCTTTTTTAATTTGATTCTAATGTTTTTTTACCATGACAAATGACAAAGAATCGCACTAACCAAAAAGATAAGCCTGGGTTGTAATAAAACATAACATATGCTCTGTGAAACCACAACTGTAATGTTTTTAAAGACGGCCCACGGCTGCACTCGGGTCTGCTACAAAGACAACATCAACATTTTTGAACAGCTGATAGCATGCAATCCCATATTGCTCAGTTTGGTACCCCAAGTGATCCATGCAACCTTCCTTACTGCAAGTGCCCGGAGGGTAGGAATGTTCCAAGTAGTAAGTGGAGTCCCACAGGGAATTGTTCAGCCAGGCTATGAGACATGCTATTATAGGGAATTTGGCTAAATGTTTTGGGCTCCCAGACCCTCAATAGGAAAACAAGTGACTGGCAAAATAGAGGCTAGCAGCAATGAATGTTTTGGCAGAAAACACAGAACCAGTGTGTGAAAACACAGCACAGTGAGACACATATGGGTAAAACTCTCATACCTCTCAGATCTACGTGCCTTCAGACAAGAAAGAAGGCAGCAAATGTGGATGGAGTTATTTTTCAACTAAAAGAAATTATGAGTGTAAGGGAGTGCAAGAGAAACATTAAGGAGCAAATCCAGAAAGAGAATGGTGGCGAGAGATAGAGAGACAGAGAGAGAGAGAGAGAGAGAGAGAGAGAGATGCACTGTACTGAGAGAGAGGGAAAGAAGAATTCATTACTTTCCAGCCTAGTCTGTAGAAAGGCTGATAAGAGAGATCAATTCCAGCGGAGATGCTCATCTAAATGTGTATGTGTGTTCTGCTGGGTCTGTGATGAAGCTGGAAAAGGATGAATGAAAGAGAGAAAGCACTGAATTTGATAGAAAAAGACAGAAATATACTGGGTGCAAACACAGACAGACATAAAAACTAGGCAAATGAAGGGATGAAAACAGATGGATGGATGCTTGGAAGGAAGGATGGAGAAACAGAAAGAGAGAAAGAAAAATGGGGTGTGACGGACAGAATGGAAAAGAAGAAACAAACAAACAAACAAACAAATGTTTTTCTCTTAAGTCCACCAATTAGGCCAATTAGAGTTTCCTCTCCAGTAATGAGACAGATGCATGCTGGTTGAAGTAAGCTAATGAGCCTCTAGGTCTGATTTTCAGCACGACACCATTCAGCGTTACAGCAGACACCCAGTTACACGACAGTTAATGAGAATGACAGCAACTAGGAAACACTGTTAGCCATTCCGGCTCTGATGGTGATTGGGTTGTCAGAGGAGCCAGTGAAGCGGGATGTAAAGAAATACAGGTCAGGGCCTAAAACAAATAGATTTTCCCTCCTGTGCTTCACACTTGTCATCATGATTACATCTGGGACTTGAAGGGAAATGTTCTTCTGTCCAACCAGTTAAGACGTTTGGGAAGTGTGACTAAACCCACTGGTGCTGCTGACAAACAACGGGACCCTATGGGCTTGTTGAAGAATGTAATGTATTCTACAGACTTCCAGCTGTATGTTTCAAATAAGTGTTTTAAAGTTTCTGCAATAATGTAATGCTTTCCATTGAATTTGTTTTTACTGCATTGCTCTTTATGGATTAAAGCATGTTTTGGGCAGGAGGGCAGTGATCCATAAGCTACTCTGAGTGAGGAGATGGAAATTGGAAAGGGTAACTTCAACTCTGTCCTTATCTCACTTCACACATGGGACCATGCACAGAGTAACATTACTCCCCCGGACATGGATTGGTTCTGACTGGGAATACCTGAGTCACCAAAAGCTGTGAGAGCTTCAGATGAGAAACTGAAAGTCAAGTTAAGTCAAGTTTATTTATAAAGCATTTTAACAAGTAGGATTGTCAGAAAGTGCTGTATAAAAAAGGAACATAGAGTACCTTATGCTTAGAAACTGAGCAACTCTACATTTTTGAATCAACTCCATTTTTAATGAAGTATTTAAGTAAGGGTGGAAACACACATCATGACTTCTTGAAACAAAAAATACAAAAATATAGTCAAAATATAACCACTGCACACACACACGCTTTTCTGAAAGGCTTTCTAGGATCACACTGACTCTGGCAGTGTTGGTGCTTCACAGGTTCAAATTAATAGTAAGTGTCTAGCCTTAGCTAATATGTCTCTGTCCCTGACAGCCTGTGGTGCAGAAAACATGGCTCAGAGCCAAATAGGATAGGGCCCTTGGCAGACAATGTAATGACAGGTGCAGAGGCCATTTCTTAACTTTGCTCTCCCATTTAGTTTATCTTTTATTGGACAGTGCACAGGGCAGACTGACAGGAAAGGTTGGGGGGGGGGGGCATGCAGCAATAGTCATAGATTAAAGTCATAGATTCAAACACACTTCACAAGTATAGTATGTGTTACAATATATAGGACTGTGTCTACTTAGCTAAGGAATGCCTGCAGAACTCCCTCTTGGTTGCAAGCTTTGCTTCACTGCTAACAGCTGCACACATGCTGGGCATGCACTACACAAACGATAGATAGAACGACATATTAGATCTCTTTCTCTCTCTTTTGGCAGATTTCCAGTATGTGATATCTTAAACTTAAAGTATGCTCAGAGAAAGTCTCTGAGAATCATTACAACATTATAACATTAGAACAACTATCTTCTAAATTAGTGTGGGACAGCCAAATGAAATCTGCTCAAAATCTTCATCCAACATATTTTCACCTAACTACATAACACATACACATCTTTTTAGGGAGACAGCATGATAGATTGGAACTTCAAACTCTTTCTGGGTCAACTGTTACAGATTGGCTGCAGCGACGACCACACACAGACAAATGTATATGCATGTGTATGTGTGCACAGACGTACATCTCTTACAGGCTCTCACTTGGCTGTCTTTGATGTTTAGTAAAAACTTTCCATTACAGTAATACACCTCGCATGTAATCATACAAACATACTGGATACTCCATATGGGTACCAAGGGAATGGCAGAAGGGGAAATGGAGGATAAGCAAAAGACAGTTGAATTATTTTGGATTTGGGAATATCTTGTTACTAAGCAACTCTGTTGAGTTTGCCTCTGTGGTGCAAAATAAATGCTTTGCTAGCTGAACTATATGAAGTTGCTTTTTCTCTAGAACATCTTTTCTTTACCCTGACTGGTAGGTGTTTTAAATTGAGTTTCACATCATGACTAGGTGAAAGAGTCACCTAATTTCCTCTGATGGACCATAATATACATCTACCAATTTGATGGTTATTCTCTGTGTTATAAATAGTTTCATTAGATCATTGCTACTGTCTTTGCCCACTCCACCTTCTCCATTTTAAGAGGTTTGCCATTATAGCATAATGAACTTAACCTTTGGCTTCTCACTGTAATGCCCAATCCCTTCTCTATTTTCCACCTCCCTCTATCTGCTGTCTTTGCCAGCGTCTGAAGGTTTGTCCTTGGCCGAGTCTCACATAGACAACTGCCTGTCTCAGCTATTTTGAGACACAAAGTGACTGGCTTAATGTTAAAAACAGTAATTTTCCCGGATTTTATGCTTCTCCCTGGCTACTCTGTTTTAATCCGATCAATGGCTTTATTGGCTCCAGACTGATACTTATTGACGGATAATTTCATGGAAAAACTGTATTGGCAGTGATGAACCATGACTATCACGTATCATTGTAGTGCATTAGACAGCTCTAAACTGCCCAGAGGAAAAAAAAACTTTTGCTCAGTCGTCTTTTCTTCATCTCCTAAGAAATAGGGAAGATCTCAATTTTGTATAATTTTCTACGTCTGAACTGTTTCTCCTAAAACTCCCTTAGGAGCAAGGAGATAACAGAGAGAATAAATTCTTGAGACGTTATCAGATGTGACATGTGACATATATACTGGTAATAAACTCCTGCTATATGCTCTGTTGCAACTACTACATAGCTTCAATAGGAAAATGCAGCAGTATGTGAAAACTATGCATGTTTGATAAGAAGTATCCTATACGTCGTAGTCATGTAGGAGAGATGAAAGGCATAGATATGAGATCTCTTCTTGAATATTGCTTTGCAATGGGTGCCCATTTAAGTGATGAAAGATTGCTTGCTTCTACCCACCCCACAATCATCCCCCCAAGGTAATGAATTCCCTACGGAAATCAATATATTTTATTCTACATCTGACTGCCTCACTGTAATTTGATGTGGCCTACGCTTCCCCCTTGCTGAAAAATGTGCTATAGCTGAAACAGCAGTAAAAATGGGAGAATTAATTGCCAAAACGTCTGGCTGTCAACCAACTCCAGAACTAGCCATACTATAGCCAGCCTTGCAAAATATCAGTGACCAACTTTTCGAAGTCCATACAAGTTCAGTACTTATTGATGTGTCTCAGTAATGACGCAGACAGCAAGAGCCCAACAAGCCTTACAGGACAACCAATTCTTAACCATTTATTAACCAATTAGTAAGTTATTATTACTAAAACATGTTACATGGCAAATCCCTGCATCTAATATAATTACATTTTGTAATATTCAAAATGACTGTTGACTGACTTGATATTATTATTGTATCATAGTGACACATTATTAAACGCACGTGACCAATATATCTTACACAGAAGCGTTTAACTAGTCCTGATTGCTCCTCTGATGTAATTTGGTAATGTATTTATTTATTTACTTATTCGTGTATTAATTATGGATATGGATTCTGGCGAAAACTACAAACACAAACGCGGACTCGCTTTTGGTTGCGTGCGTGTAGCCTGCCATACCCAACTCACGCCCATGTTGGCAGGTCAGATCAGATATGAACGGGTCGGGAGGGAGGGAGGAGGAAGGAAAGAGCGCGTTTGGAGATGGGAAGCCGTTCAGTGTTTTTTGCGCACCTCCCCTCTCCATAGCACTAGAGCGAGAGCCTCCTCTCGCTTTACGGAGCCTGTTTGTAATTCCTGCTCTTCATGCCAGAGCCTGCAGCTGTCTCCCTCGCGTCCTACTACAGCCGTTGGTGGGAAATCATCGCCCCGTATGAAGAAAGGATAGAGTTTGCCTTTTGAAGTGTGAGCGTGAACCACGAATGATCGCAACTTCTAAACAATTTCCAACACTGTTGTGAGACGGAATGAAGACACCTGACGCTTCCACACACCCCTCTCCGACTATTGACTGAAATCCCTGCCGCTGTAAAGGCTATAGGAATGTGGAATACAAGCCTATGTCAGCGGTGAGTGTTGTAATATTTGCTTTTCCATGATCGGGGACACAAGTGGTGCTGTGCCAGTGGCCGTTTCGGAAATTTAAGTTTAGAGCTTGAATCTAGTCGAGAGGATTGGTTTTGTCCGGCTTCAGTGAATTTTGAATGCCAACCTAGCGGCTGTAGGGATGGTATAGTGTATGTCATTATGAGCCTACTCACATTTTCCACTCATTCCACTCAATCAATTATTTTATGTTGGACAGAGCGTTTTAAATATCAAATATAAGCCTGCGTGTCTCTTATCTAGGTCTCTGCTTGTTCATCCCTCTCAAGCAGTTAAAGGACCTGCCTCTGCCCCTGACACCATGACCTCAGACCTGAACTTGACCTCCCTGCTGAACGTAACTGATCTCCACAACCACAGTAGAGGATGCTCCCTTACCAAGACAGGTTTCCAGTTCTATTACCTGCCTACGGTCTACATTATGGTCTGCATCACGGGACTGGTGGGCAACAGTCTGGCCATTTGGATGTTTGTTTGCCACATGAGACCGTGGAGCAGCATCTCCGTCTACATGTTCAACCTGGCTCTGGCTGACTTCTGCTACGTCCTCTCTCTGCCCTTCCTCATCTTCTACTACTTCAACAAGACTGACTGGATATTCGGGGATGTTCTCTGCCGGCTGCAGCGGTTCATATTCCATGTGAATCTATACGGGAGCATTCTGTTTCTGACCTGCATCAGTGTTCACAGGTATACCGGCGTGGTCCACCCGCTCAAGTCTCTGGGCCGACTGAAGAAGAAGAACGCTGTCATTACGAGCGCCATGGTTTGGGCAGTGGTCGTGTTGGGTATCTCCCCCATCCTTTACTACTCCAGGACTGGCCTGAAGCGTAATGCGACAACCTGTTATGACACCACCACTGAGGATGAGCTACCAGGTTATTTTATCTACAGTATGTGCATGACTGTGTTTGGGTTCTGTATCCCCTTCATCATCATTCTGGGTTGCTATGGGATGATCGTCAAAGCCTTGATCTACAACGACATGAACAATGCGCCACTGCGCCGGAAATCCATCCACCTGGTTATCATCGTGCTTGCGGTGTTTGCTGTCTCCTACTTGCCCTTCCATGTCATGAAGAACCTCAATATGAGGGCCAGACTGTACTCCCAAAGCCCTGATATGTGTGATTTTAATAACCGTGTCTATGCCACCTACCAGGTGACACGGGGGCTGGCCAGCCTCAATAGCTGTGTGGATCCTATTCTTTACTTCCTGGCCGGGGATACCTTCAGAAGGAAGCTGTCCCGGGCCACTAAAAAGACCTCCAGGAAGGGGGACAATCCTCTCCAGTCCAAGACTGAGGAGGCAGCTCTCAACAGCCTGGCTGAATATGTGGAGAATGGGGACAGGAGGCTCTGACGGGGGACTGGGATGGCTTCTGTGTGCCTAGCCATGGCTCTGGATTTGGATACGAGTCTAGCTAGGCTGTCTAAACCACTATGGACCTGACACTGAATAGATACATGCACTGTGGACTGAAGGCTCTGTGTAAAATTGACTTGATGCATATTGGGGTATGGACTATAATGTACAGGCTGCAAATTGTAGAATGAATACTCTATTTAACCCTGTGATAACAGTTGATGACTGTGTGACGTGTATTGTTTATAAGCTATTGTTCAATGACAGTGTACTGTACTGTACTGTACATGTGTTGTACTATAAATGGTAGACCTGTCACTCTTCACCGGGCCTCTCTCATTGCGTAACCTAGTTAGTGTCTTTTACAATTTGGCCAACGGAAGGAAAAGTTAATAGGTTTCCCTACAGGCGATAATGTCCCGTACATCAATTTGTTCAGGACAAAGACTGCAAATGGACTGGACCTTTGCTGTCCACACTGCTGATGCTGAATCAATAGCTATTAAGCAGGTGAGGGCTTGTGGTTAAGAAGTGAGGTAAGATACAGTGTGCCTGGGATGGGTTTTAGTCAAAAACTAAATGCACTGAACCTGGGTCCGCTGTGTTGATGATGAGGTTTAGACATTGTAATGCACTATGACCGGAGACTCTCTTCTACCTATCACTCTTCATTTCTTTCTCCATCTATTACTGACTGGAGGAGGAATGTTAGTTGCCTAGTTTTCATTGTGACAGCACCTTTGAGGTAGGGTTTGCAATGGCTCTGTTATCACACTCTTTCTCTGCAATGTCGTTGTCATTTGACAGAAAATGAGGAGATGATAACTTACAGTATTTTGTGTATATGAAACTATAATGAATGTTTTTTTAGGTGTACTGTACAGAATATTGTGACGTGTCAAATCAGTCTGTGTTGTTTTTGTTTTGTTGTAGAGTTTTGAAGACTATATGACTAAACCAGTCTCTTATTGCATGAATCTAATATCAGATGCCATCAGAGTAACACTTAATCAATGACTAACCACAGCAAAGTTATTTCTAACTGCTCAAGTGTTTATTGCAGCACTTACAGGAAATCACCTGACTCATGACTCCATCAAATATTGAAGACTTTGATAGCTGTCTTTGTATGAGATACCTCAATGTAAATACTGTACTATGTGGGCAGATAAGTATGTCTGTTCTGTATCTGTTCTCATTGTATTTCTGTGCAGGAGGAATTATTGTAGAGCTCTATTGGTATATTTTACCCAGGACTAACTAGATGTTTGTTGTCTAGATTAATACCTTTGTAGATTTGTAATGTGATTTGTCTCTTGAGGTCAGCTGTTGTCAGGCAAGGAACCTAATCACTTAAAGTTGTACAGAACATATGGGGCCACTTGTAACTTTGTCAATAAAATTTTATATTTAAAATATATGAGGCAATGCAATTACACTAATTTGTGCGTTCCCTTTTCCCTCCCCAGATCAGCACTGTGTATATATGCAGTATTTCTGTTCCTGCTCTTAACAACTATTTATCTAATCCATATTGTTCGTAATAACTCACTGTGTTCTTATTATAGTGTATAAACTGTTTTGACTGAATTAACACTGTTGGCTTTGGTGACACTATCGTGCAGAGTTCTTTCCTCCCCACTGCATTGGGTGCTCCGCCTCTTTCTCTGCACTGCTGCCGACTTTCATCACCTCCAGGAGGAAGAGACGGAACGAGGGAGGAATAAAGAGTGGCACCTTTTTCTCCTGGCGTATCCTAAGACAGCTTTTGTGACTGTCACAATGGTGTGGGGCTGATGTAGGCAGGGTTGGGAGGCTGTCGCCAGGACACCAGGACACCAGCGCTCCACGTTGCCGTGGGCACAGGAAACTGACCAACCCTCTTTCCCCTGAACTTGGCCCATGAATACAAACAGCTTTTGATTTCCTGACTTTGAGGTGCATACAGCATGGTTGGCCTTGCAAATGTATGTGTGTGTGAGTGTGTGTCTACCACTGTGTCTGTTTGTGTTAGTGTTAAATAAGAGTGCCTGGAGGCATTGGAGACCTTATTCAAGCAGGTGGCTGTTATAGTGGTTCCTGTTGTTTTTGCTTGTGGTATTTGAAAATCATAGAGAGCCACTGTGACATGCACCAGGAGAGTATATATTCATTGGTTTATTTGTGGATTATCTGGTTTGTGCGTATGTGTTTGGGTGGGGTGTAGGGACGCTTTATTCTGGTGCCAGCCTCAAATCTTGGGAGTGTCGGCAGAATCTCCACCCCTCCTTCACTGGTCCCCTTTCACCTCTTTTTTCTCATATCCTCTCTTTCCTCTCAATCTAGACTCAAAATATTTCTTTGCCACTCTTCATCACCTTCAGTGGGACACCATTTTAATAGGAAGTGCTAGACATGGATGACAAGTCATTAACACAGAGGAGAACAAAAGGAAGAGTTGAGTGTGAAGAGTGATGGTAGCTGTACGGAACAAAGTTTGCTTGTGTGTGTGTGTGTGTGTGTGTGCGTGCGTGGGTGTTCAGAGAGGACATTGTAGGTGGTAGGGGGGCCCCAGAGGGTAAGGGTAATCACAGTCTGGAGAAGCACAGTGAAATACTCAGCTTTGTTCTTGAAGATTTACAATAGGAGTTGGCACAACCACATCCATCACAGTGGCACCATCTACTTGAGCCAAAGACTACTGCTAACCTTACAAAAACAAAATGGAATCGAAATGTTACATTGTGGTCCTTGGTAAGTAACATGTGATACAGTCATGGGACGGCATGGCTACAGTCATGTGGTAATGTTGCAGAATTTAGTGGACTGATTTATAACGTGACAGTGTTGTAAAATGAAAAATTGGGCCACATAAAGTACATAGATTCCCACACATTGTCACTGCATTATTAGCGCATCATGCCATAACCTGTATAGAATAGTACATAGTTTATTTAGTTATAATAATTACTTGTAAGAATACAGCCAAATTGATATGATAATGTTGTAATGGTAATTTTTGAACGGTATTTTTTTTTTTAAAAAGCACTAGCCCAGGGACCACACCCCCTTCATCCACCAACCTACTTGTGGAAGATTTTACAGACTGGGCTGGTCAGGTGAGGGAGTACTCACACTGGAGTCAGTCAAAACACACGAAACAGGATGCAGGCTGTTGAGTTTAACGAAGGCTCAAAGTCTCGAGTAGCTGCCAGTCTTGCTTACCTGCCCTGTCCTGTGATTGACACTGCCTACCCACACGCACTGCATCTTCGATTAAAGCAGAATCTGCAGCGGGTGCATCTTAGCAGCAACTACACAAGTCAAATAGTGAAATAGTCAAACATATATAGGGCTAACTTTTCTGACCTGGAGTACAATGAAAGGATCATGCACTGTGTTGTAAATTGTCACTGTTGGTCACGATAGTTCACTTTCAGGAGGTAGTGAACGTTTTATATGCTCTGATTCCAATTTGTGCCAAGGAAGGATAGTTATAGCAGATGTAGCAAAGAAGCATTTCTTTTTATAGACTAGATACTGTTTCATGAAGTACTCATGGGAATGTATTTATTCTCAAACTTGCCTTGCTAGCGTTCACACTGTGTGCACCTCTATGGATGTGTGTGTGTGTGTGCATGTATGCCAGGCAGTCTGTCTGTGTCTCTCTGTCGGTCAGTATGAGGGAGCTGATAGACATTTTTACCTCAGTATATTTTCTTTAGTCATCAATTCAAAGATGTTTCCCTGTTTTATCAAATCAGCTACTCACCTTTGTGTCATGGTATCATGAAGACCACACCGAGTTTCATGAACCCATGAGTTCAGTTTTGTATTTTGTCTTTTGTTATCCTCCCATATTTCTTTGTCTTTTGTTATCCTCTCATATTTCTTTGTCTTTTGTTATCCTCTCATATTTCTCTCCATATTATAAATCCTACAGTTCTAGGTTTCAATTTTGCTTCCATACCCTTTCTGACTTTGTGCTCCCAAAATAGCGATGGCTGGGTGAAAGACATGTTTCACCCTCACCACCATGTATGACACATAACCATCCATTCTGTATCTATCTGTATACCAAATTCTGCAATGCCACCAACCAAAACATTGCTGGGAAGATGAAAGAAGTCTAGCTATGCAGCATGAATGATAGTTTGCCTGCTGCTTTTGACAGGGAAAGTCATTTGAGATGAGACTGCGAGTGTTTTGAGGGCAACAAGTTTAGAGTCCCCTCCGGTGTTGACCCCTATTGACCCTCCATGAAATGTCTATGGTTGGCTGGCTAAGGCTAAGGTCATCATGTTGTCACGTACATGGTAAAAACAGAAGACATTCTCCTGTTTTGTAACTGTTAGTGAATAGATGCTGTCGACCATAATGTTGAATGGGAACTGTCATGGATTTAAACTCTACGGGTTCCTTTATTGTTATGTTGAAATGGATCACGCATTAGGGCAGACAGAAAGACAGAGAGAGAGGGAAGAGGAGGAAGGGGTGGGAGACAGTGTGAGAAAAAGAGGAGGAGGAAGGACTGGGAGACAGTGTGAGAAAAAGAGGAGGAGGAAAGGAATGGGAGACGGTGTGAGAAAAAGAGGAGAGGTTGTCATATTTTAGCTGTCGAGGTTTATGATCAATATCTGTACAGACACTCCTATCGAGCGCCTTGGTGTCTGTTGATTTTCTGCTGCAACTTGGCGCCGTCATCAATTAACTTGAATGATCGCATGACTGGCCAACATCCACCTAGATCTTTGATTTCTTTCAGCACACAATTATCAGATCATCTCCTAATTTGGAAAAAAGGTGGATGTTTCATGAATGTGAGTTGAGGAAAAATAGCTTGGTTTGGTTAGGGTTCAATAAAATCTCATACTATTTCATGTTAAAATTTACCCTGAAGGTTTTCTGCAATAGTGGCTATATACTGTATCACATTCATCAGAGTCTTGTGGGAAAGATAGGACAGGAAGACATCAATCAAACAGCAGCCAGGGGTAAGTTTTTGACAAGATATATCTACACAGAGTCACGGAAACACACACACACGATGAAAGTATGACTGAAGCTATTTTCCTTTTGACAGCTATCTGAAGATGCAATTTTACCAACAGGTTGACGTGGCTGGGCAGCAAGCATGTCCCCGTTTGGAAAGACGGAGTGCAGACGAGCTGGCCTGTCTGATAATAGTTATGAGATAGGAACTGTGGCTTTGAAATGACCTGAATGAGTTCAATACAGGGGCGTCTGCTGTTTAGGATGACAGGGAGGAGAGACAATGTATGTGGAACTGTTGGCTGAGAAATGATATGATGAACGTATTACTGGTATAGTAAAGAGCAGCAAGAGAAAGAGAAAAGAAGGGCCGGGCAGAAAAGAGCTCAGATAAGAATAAAGGGGTACAATAATGGGAACAAAAGGAAGTTGGATTAGCTTCGGCCTACAGTCGAAAGTAAGTGAGAAAAAAGAAACGAGCACTGAAGGTTTAAACAGAGGTTGCAGTGAGGGATGAGGAGGGGAAGTGAAACATGGTTCCAGTGAATAGAGAAGTACGTAGAGAGAGAAGCTGTTGAGTCAAGATAAAAAACCAAGTCCTGCTTACTGTACTGCTAGCCAGGCCAATCACAGGGGCTATTTACAACTCCAAAGGCTTCTGCATGTTCACAGCTCATCTCTCTAGACTAGCTGAAGGGTAGATTATACACCTATGTATCTATATAGACCAGGACCCAGTGAAAGTGAATGATTCCTATTAAAAGACTGTTCAGTTTTCAGAGTATGGATGGTATGGAAAACCAGCATACCTCGATGCATTATATTATGAACCAACTGTCTGTGCCAGTTGTGAGCCTACTGTATGGATTGATGAGCTATACACTCTACCGAGAGTTGCATGCTTTTATCAGCTGGCTACCCGTCAGTCTGCTGGACGGACGCCCTGCCGCAGGGCAGATGACAAATCTCTTAAAGCCGCAGTTTATGTATCAGCAGATTACATCCACAATTCTATATTGGCAGTGTGTGTGTGTGTGCATGTATGTGTGTGTGTGTGTGGTGGGGGGTTGTGGGTATTAGAGATGAGTGAGAGTTGCAGCAGGATGACAGCAAGTAGTGTGTGTGTAGGCGTAGATACACAGGGGGGTCGACAAAATGATGGAAACACCTAACCATAAATGATAAGCAAGTAAGGTTTAGGGCCACCATTTGCCTTCAGACTCCACTTGGATAGAAGTCCTTAACTGTGTGTAGTTGGTTATTGGACCATTCTTCATCAAGGAAAGCCTCCAGTTCGTTGTGGGATAATAACGGTAGAAATCAACTTCTCACCCTGCGCTCCCATAAAGCTTCAATATGTTTAAATCTGGTCATTGGGGAGGCCATGAAAGGAATTCAACTTCTTCCTGGTGTTCATGAGATCACTTTTGAATTTGAGGGTGAAAGATGACTCACACCGTTGGTCTTGGATATAAGTGGTTTCTGAATGGCAGCCTTGCCATAAATACCAGCTTTGTGAAGCTCACAATGTACAGTTTTTGCTGACACTTTGTTACAGAGGTATTGATTCAATTATGTAGTTTGTTAATTCTTTAGGGAGTCATTTAGTGATGTTTAACAACTATGCTGTTAAGTGTCCGTCTATCCATGTTGGTGAACTTCTATTTCCAACCACTGTTCCTCTTTGACACATTAATTAAGTACCTGCAATTCGGGCACTGAATATTATCCTCCGTGAAACTCTGTTATAGTCATGATCAGATTATCAGATCTCTTTCATATTTATTAGCATTCGACTTAATATGACTTGCATAGCTGCCTTTGTAATTTAGTTATTCAACTACTCGTGTTTCCATGACTTCTACCCCTTGTATGTATGTATATGTGCACATGCAGACTTTGACAGTATATTAAGACTCGTGTGCACCAATGTGTTCTTCGTGTTACGCCTAGGGAATGTTAATGATCCACTTTAATAATATATATATATATCATATATAGTTATATCACTTGTTTGTTTTGTGTTTCTTCTTATCTGAATTGGCCTTCTACATGTGTTTACCTTGGATTATGGCACAAGGGATAGTAAC
>CABFOQ010014129.1:1303-22928 GCA_900660455.1 Gephyroberyx darwinii | reverse complement strand
GCTGATGTCTGCTATGGTGTTGCTTCTGATGGTGGTTATATCACTCGTTTTGTTTTGTGTGTTTTTGGTTAATTTGAATTGGCCTTCTACATGTGTTTACCTTGGATTATGGCACAAGGGATAGTAATATCTTGTCCTGTGTATTAATGAATGATATATAGTAATAATAATAATAACTTTTATTTAAGAGCACCTTTCATGGTACCCAAGGCATTTTACAATGGAAAAGAGAAGAACTAGATAAGGTGAGAAAAATATCAACTAGGCTAAAAGGTAGGAAGACAATAAGGACAAACAAAGGACAAAGGGCAAAAAAGTACAGGGCCACAATTCAGCAGCTGGGTCCAAAGTCCCGGCTGAAGAGGAAGTTCAAATGAAACCGCTGTTTAAATACTTCAATGGACCCAGCATTGCGGATCTCCAGCGAGTTCCAGAGGGTGGGGACAGTCACGCTGAAAGGCTCTGTCCCTGAGAGTCCGCTACCTGGTGTGCCGGGTGGTGAGCAGTCCTGTGTCGGCTGTATTGTTTAACTATCTCAGTGGACAGAGGGACACGTTGAAGGCATGGCAGGTGACTCACTCAGGTGTTTAGTTCCATTTTACTGCACTACTGGTTCAAGTATATTTACTAATGTCTGAAGCCCTTTTCATTTCACTGGTTAAAGCTCCAATCAGCAATTTGTGCAGGAGGAATTACACAAATATATGTAAATAGTTTGTTTTAGTAAATGGTAATGTTGCTGGCTAGCTAGCATGCTGACTATGGCAAGCCCTTTTAACATTTAACCAGTAGCGGTTGTAAATATCAACAATTGCTTTTTGACTAGTTGGAATTCCAAGCCAACATATCCATAATGTAATTTTGACTAGTAGCAATTCAAATTAAAGATATCTACAATTCATTTCTCACTAGTCAAAAAATGATGTAAAAAGTTCACTTGCTAGTGTAGCAAGAATGCAGCTATTTCACAGTTAGCTTTTTAGCTTTTGCTAAAAACAAATTACATTCTGTGACCATTTCCTCCTCTGGCACACACT
This sequence comes from Gephyroberyx darwinii, assembly GCA_900660455.1. Taxonomy (NCBI): domain Eukaryota; kingdom Metazoa; phylum Chordata; class Actinopteri; order Trachichthyiformes; family Trachichthyidae; genus Gephyroberyx; species Gephyroberyx darwinii. The sequence goes on along the minus strand of CABFOQ010014129.1, from coordinate 21,891 downwards.
AACAGAAAGAGAGTGCGAATGAGTGAAGACACAAAAACAGAGAGAAGATTTGTATTTGTTTGTATGACAACTACTTTGTTTTACAAATTTCACCCCTCACCTCTCTGACCCTTGACCTCCAGTGATTAGTCTCTTTCAATCTTCTCCAGACTGCAGAGTCTTCCTATTTTTACTTCTTCTTGTCTCTTTTTTCCTCCAGCCTTGTTGTTTAGATTCTATTATCCTTTACTGCTTGGCTGCCTGACCCTATTAATCCTGGCAGTTCTGTGTGTATGTGTGTGTGGGTGTGTGGGTGTCTAAATTGTAAGTGGTGTCAGCATGAGAGTGTAGTGGCTACCAAGTGTCTGTGAATGATTCATGGCCTGGGTTAGGTGAGGTGAAAAATGGCAACACAGACACACTTACTTTGTCCAGGTGTCCTTTAGTAATATCCTCTCTGGAGGTTTGTGTGTCTGGATGAAAACAGAGATCCAGAACAAAGTTGTTTCTCTTTCACTGAACTATTATAGAGAGAAGTGAAATAGGGATATTATGAAAATAGTGGAAGTGATGCATTTTAAAATTAGCTATGGACCATTGAAATGGAAAGCAATTCTCAAACTTCTCCTGCTGACCTTAACAGTTGAAAACTCAAAACTTAAAAGTTGACAGAGAGAAACTGTGCATTGAATGGCAGTTACTGAATGCTGGGAAATTATTCTGGGGCGTTTTATTTTCCATGCATTACATCCATCCACTTCAACAAGAACAAAGCAAAAAGTCATGTAATGAATCTTGTTGCTTGACATGTTTTGAGTGTGTATTGTATTGTTGTTGTCCCAGCTTGTATACTTGTATGGTTTGTGTTATCGGTGCACTTGAACATTCTCTAGAAGTTAGAGATACAATCTTGGCTCTTATTTCTTTTGTTTATGATTAAATGTAGGCTGAAATCCCCTCACTGGGAGGTTAGCGTGCACGTGTGTGTACGTGTGTGTGTGTGTGTGTGTGTGTAAGCTGATCCACTTGTCCTGGATTCCCTGCTAAACTTAGCCAAGTGACTGTGGTCATGACTGAATGGTCATAAGCCTGGTTCAGTGAGAGTGCGTTGGCCTTAGCTAAACAGCCATGTCCGGGTATAGAGGAGGCCTAAGTACCTGTTGCTTCAGCCAGTCTGTCTCCTGCCATGTGAAATCACAACTTAACTAATGAAAAAAACATTGATACAGTTAGTAGCAGGGGATTAGCATTGTGTCTTAGAGGTCATAGAGAGACACACAGAGGCTAAACTCCCAACTCCCAGAAAGCCAGTGGACCTACGGTGAATGCCTCCCAATGCAGAGCAACTCAATGCAGAGCAGCTTTGGCAGTAAGCAATATTATGAGGTAACAGCTCTGTTTGTATACTGTGTCTATTCACTGTCCTCTGTGAACCCCCCAGTGGACCATATAGCTTTTCGCCCATTCTATTCAGAGCTGTGTGTGTGTGTGTGGGGGGGGGGTAGGTGGGTGTGTGCATTTTCTGGGCTTGACACACCAACATGCACCATTGTCTCACACACGCACAAGCAAACACACCACACACACACACACATGCACATTTCCTATCTAAACGTGTGAATTGCTCCCATTGTGTTGACAACAACAGTAATTACATTTCTGTTGGAACTGTCTTTTCTGCTGCATTGCTGTCTGGCCACAACACTGAACCATTGACAACACATTCCTCACAATCATTACTACAAGAGTATTCACGTTCGCCTGAAGACTTGCAAGGCTATTGGTGTTGTTGTGCAAGCTGCAAGCACAACAACACGAGCAACATACATCAGCCCCAATGAGGAAGTGAGAATGTCAGTCTCTTCTATCGATGATGGTTACTGTGACTTCTCAAAGCTAAACTTTAACCCCTGTGCTGAACTGGACAGAACTGTATGTATTATTAATGATGGACAAATTCCACTCATGAAAGCCTGACATTGTGGGCTGGATAAAAGACCCTGTGTCTACTCCATCTCCCTGTTTCTTTCTATCGACTGCTTCTTTCAGCTGTTTCTCCTCTCTGTCTTGTCTTCTGTCATGTATTCTCTTGCTCTCTACATTTTCTGTTATACATTTTGTAATCAAGTCAGTTGAGGAGTTGCATGTCACAATGTCAACTCTGTCGGTTTCCAGACTGCTGCAGCCCTGTGAGTGAATATAACAGTGTTTGGCCTGAGACACTAGCCTTTTGTCTTCATTCTTTCTGGAGTTTCAACAATACCACTTTCTCATCCAGAAAACGGTCAGCAGAGGATTCTCTCCTGACTTTGTTCAAGCATGAGGCTTGTAGTCAATTTGATCATTTTGAAGAAGAACTACATGATTGTAAATATATACATTAAAACTTACGCTGACATAAATCAAAATAAAATAAATTCTCTTTAACTGTTTACCACTTCACATAGATTTTGTTTCTTTTGCAAGAGGATACATTCACTTCAAAACTCATCAAAATATTTAAAAACATCTGTTCGCCTGAGCGGTAAACAGCAGCTGAGCTTTTCTAGCAAATTTAGAAACACTCATATGCTTGGATGTAAGCCTGCTGCCCTCTGCTGGACAGGCTACCTCACTGCAGGGCAGAGAGCCAGAGCTCATCTTTTAAATCTGCAACTCATCAACCAAGTCTTTGACTTTTCACTCACATAAATTCATGTTTCATGTCACAGCTATGGATCCATTTATGTCAGCTGTGGTGAGATGGGGCCTGCGAAGACATCACGTTGATTAACAATTACCAGTTATATGAGGAGGTTGGGGGATACACTCCTTGTAATAGTGGTAAGGTGGGACAGATAGAGAGAGAAAGATACCTTAGACAGAACCAGACACACCATTCCTTACTCCAATTCCACAGTTATGTTCCGTAATTGGTAACAGACTTCACATTTGGATACCCGAGTGTATAACAAACAGCTGCCACATTGTTTCTGGCCACAATTCATGAGCCGAGTTTGTGGCTTTGTAGTTGTGAATACTAACCACAAGATGGCCTTGGAGAGTACTTTATTTACAATGCGCCCTCATCCTATTGAGATGATGAATGGGCATGTCTTTCCAACTGAATTATTCATAAATCACAACACACATGCCAGAAGGGAAAAGTAGAAATACAAATGATCAAAATGAAGTAATTAATTCAAGGTTATCTATGCACACATAGGAGACACCCAAACCACCGAAGAGTAATAATGTTGTGCCACGAGTCTTCCCCTCTGAAATAACAGCCTAGAACTTATTGTTTGGACTGCCACAGAGTCCCAGACGGAGGCAGACGTTGGAGGGGACGTCTCTCTGTCATTAGCTCAGTGATCTCAGACATTTTAATCAGTCTGCTGTCACGCTGCAGAGGGTTAGGTGGGAGGATTAAAGGCCTGTCTTGTACACCGATCACCCACAACATTAAAACCACTGACAGGTGAAGTGAATAACATTGATTATCTCGTTACAAAGGGGTGGAATATATTGGGAGGCAAGTTAACAGTTGGAAGTGTTGGAAGCAGGAAAAATGGGGAAGTGTAAGGATCTGTGCGATTTTGACAAGGGCCAAATTGTGATGGCTAGACGACTGGGTCAGAGTATCTCCAAAAGGGGTAGGGCAGGGGTGTTTCTGGGGTGTTTCTGGTATGCAGTGGTTAGTACCTACCACAAGTGGTCCAAGGAAGGACAACTGGTGAACCGGCAACAGGGTCATGGGCGCCCAAGGCTCATTGATGCGCGTAGGGAGCGAAGGCTAGCCCGTCTGGTCTGATCCCACAGAAGAGCTACTGTAGCACAAATTGCTGAAAAAGTTAATGCTGGCTATGATAGAAAGGTGTCAGGACACAGTGCATCGCAGCTTGCTGCGTATGGGGCTGCGTAGCCGCAGACCAGTCAGAGTACCCATGCTGACCCCTGTCCACCGGCTAAAGAGCCTACAATGGGCACGTGAGCATCAGAACTGGACCATGGAGCAATGGAAGAAGGTGGCCTGGTCTGATGAATCACGTTTTCTTTTACATCATGTGGACGGCCGGGTGCGTGTGCATCGTTTACGTGCGTGAGTGAATGTGTATGAATGTATTTGGAGTCCTAGTAGGGGTGAGAGGTGTTTAAAATGAGGTGGAAGAAGCTGAGAAATGAAAACAGGATGTGGATTCATGCCAGAGCTATAATTCCTGTTGTCATTTGGGATAACATGAGTTTCCATCGGGCTGCTCTGGTTCGCGCCTGGTTCAATGACCACCCCAGGTTCACTGTTCTTTTTTTTTGCCAGCATATTCCCCATTTCTGAATCTGATTGAAGAATTTTTCTCAGCATGGCGGTGGAGAGTGTATGACCACAACCCCTACGCACAGCAAAACCTCCTGGAGGCAATGGTGGACGTGTGTGTGTGTGTGTGGACGTGTGTGGAGTCTATCCAGGGTTTTCTAAGGCACACAAGGGCATTTTTCCCACGCTGCCTGGCAAGAGCAAACATAATGTGTGACGTTGATGAGATATTATGGCCTGACCCACACCTGAGACGAGATGATAAGAACACTAACGCTGATGCTGATGCTGGGTGCTGTGATGTACATTTGCTGCATTTGGAAATAATGCTTTTGGAAATTGGGTATTTTACTGTGCATGGACTCTTCCTTACATGTTTTGTCAGTGTGATATTTCAAAGGTCAGGTTTTATGACCAAAACAGCATATACAGTAGTATTCCCTTATCTACTAATGTAAGAGGTATTTATTACAGTACTGTTTTGAATTTCTCTTGCCAGGGTGTTCCTGAAAGGGTTATCTGGATAGTCAGTGCTGTGATTTTACAAAGTTCCAAATTATTTCTCTGAAAACCTATTCTAAACATTTTGGTAACAGTGTTTTGAATTAATCCCTCCAGTGTGTAACAAACAGTCATGTAGTCTGTGTAGTAGCGGTGTCATGTGATCTATATAGGACTTCATGGTGGTTGAATCACATGTGACTGGGAGGAGCAGTCATATAACCAACTCCTCAAGTCTTCTTAAAAAGACAATGGATGATAAAAGTCACATGGTACAGATCAGCAAAATCACAGACAGACCAACACAAAGGTAAAATGGTTACAGTTGTTAATATTAATGGTAATATAATTTTTTTTTGAGGTAAGGTCAAACTCAAATTCAGAATTCAGCAATTCTTCTTTTAAACGCAGAATAAAGATTAGTACAGAAAAATAAACATCATTGAAAAGATGGAAACAAACAATACTGCTACTGATTTTACGGCACGTAGTAGCCAACAGCAACTCTAGGGGGCCAAGCAAACAATCCCAAAAACATATACAGCATAGTGGCCAGCAACAATTCCAGGAGGCAAATCACAACCACCACTACTGAGCCTGCATATGGTAAATCTGAGTGATTCAGGGGTAATTAATAATAGGACTATTATCAAATTTGTACATTTACAGGAAACATTTAAAATTATAGTCATCATTTAAATGTAATTCATGTAAATCCTAAAAAAAAAACTTGAATATAATTTTAAAAAAATGCACTCTAGATGATTCTGGTGAAAGCTGATTGAGAACGAATGCTCTTATTTCAGTTATTGAATTGTAGTTTCAATTTACTTTGGGAGTTGAAAGTGAATTGGTCCCGACCCTGCAATGACAGAACGATCAATGGTCATCTTGACTCTTGTGCGTTTGCATAACATTGTCACAATGCAAGATACAGTGGCTGTGGCTGGCACCTGAGAATGGGTACTGGGGCACCAGACACCCCCTCAATCGGAAGGCCCAGGTTCAAACCCCTTGACAGCAAGCATCTGCCCTCTGCTGGAGTGTCCTTGAGCAAGACACTGGATCCCCAGCAGCTCCAGGGGTGCTGACCTGATCTAGGGAAATCTTCATGCACATTCCCCCATCCAAATTCTCCCATCCAGTCTGGGATTTAAACTGACAATGTTCTGATCTTAAGGTCTACTAGGCTGCCACCACCCCCAAACAAGCCAAGCTGAATTGATATAGGGGACTTTGAAGTTAAGCTGCTATAAATGTTGATTGTTCATTCATGATTGTGTGATAAACCATTTTATGAGTGTGCTGTGGAAAAACAAGAGAAAAGAAAGTGTTCCCCTTGTTTGATCCACTAGAGGGCGGATTACCACTGCAAGTACAGAGGGTGGTAAACTAAATCGAATGGATTCAAGGAGTTCCACATGTATTACTCTGTAGGGTTTTTTTAGTTAGTAATTCACAGCAACACATATAACACCTTATACCAAAATAATATAAAACTAATGAAAGCAATGCCAGCACTAGTCATGCGATAATATATGAATAAAGTATTTGAACAAAGTATTAGATTATATTTTACTATGGGAGACAATTTATCAACACTGAAAATTGCAAAAATTGCAAAAAATGCAAAAAAAAAAAAAAAGATTAGTGAGAGTTCAGAGCAAATGCAAATTTGGGAACAAAAGAAATGATTCTTTGACACCCTTTGGGTTCTCTAGCCTGGTGTATCACACCCTTTGGATTATGAGTCATGCAAAAATAGCAAGGGATCAAGGCTTAAAGTTTTCTTGCACACAGTTTTGCACATAGTACATCATGGGCAATTGATTCAAGATAGAGAAAAAAATAGAGATAAACAAATAAAAAGATTAAAGTTAAAGATTACACAAAGATGTTTTTAACCAATAGCCTTATTTTCGCTATATATTGAATAACATCAGGAAATGCAATGTATGAGTGAATGTGTAGGAATGTATTTGGAGTCCTAGTAGGGGTGAGACATGTTTAAAATGAGGTGGAAGAAGCTGAGCAATTAAAACAGGATGTCATGCCAGATCTATAATTCTTCATTCAATTCAAATGCGTATTTGGACAAGTAATAACCCATGCCAGTTAATTTACATTGCACAGTACAATCCCTCCTGGATATATGTATAGGTACATAGGTAGGTAGGTACTTTATTAATCCCCAGGGGGAAATTTCTTTGTTACAGCAGCCAAGACATAAAATAACACAAAGAATAAAAAATGACAATAGGAATTATAAAAATAATTGTGCAAAAGTAAAACAATTTTAATGTGAAAAAAATACATATGTATATGTGCGTGCATACATGGATTCGTGCACACTTTTATATATGCATTTGTGTGTGGGATGGAGATGCAAAGTGAGCTCAGCCTCATTAACTACTTGTGAATCAGCCCTTCCTGCGCTGTGAGTCCAGCTCCCATTGGCTGGCCTGGTGAGAGAGGGGGGGGTTAGTGGCAAGATAAAACGAGCAAATGTCTCTTGTCCTGCTTACACACAAACACGTTCACCACCCGCCTGTTTGTCTGAGCGTCTGTCTGTGGAGACTGAAGGAGAGGAGAGGATCCATCATCCCAACACCACTGCTACAGCTCTCTCACCTCAATACGTGAGTGGACACACACACGCACACACACGCACACGTACACACACACGCGCGCGCGCACACATCTAATCCTGTTTGAAATGGGTGACTGGGGCACTGCCTCTCAACAGGAGAAAGAAAGAGAGAGAGAGAGAAAGGGGGGTGGAACACTTGTTGAATGATAGGGCAGCGGTGTAGAGCAAGGGGCAATGTCCATATGTTGAAGTGTGCTGTTTGAAAAGGTAGTATGGCATTTTGCAATAATTTGTATGAAGATTTGTATGAAAAGAATTACCATGCCTTGATTTGTTGAGGTTTTTCCTAGAATTTATGGTTGTTTATTTCCTGAAGCATAGAATTCTCCTGAGTTACAGCACAGGGAATATCTGTAAACCCCTCATGCTTGTATTCCATGTACAAGTTTTACGGTGGCTTTATTTGTGCATGTTGTTGTATTTTTATGAGTTTATGAGTTTACGAGATCTTGTCTTACTAGGTTTATTAAAACGACCCTTTGACACCCTCTGATGGGGAGTTTCTATATAAACTAGACTAGACACGTTTTAGACATGGATTAGGGAGTGAAACACTTTCACTACGAAGCTTTTGATGGCTTTAGGGACTGAAACCTTTTCCATTAATTAAACTTTGAGTGGATAAACCAACAAGAATGTATGAGTTAGAAGGCCTCATGTTTTCATGGACAAATCTTTATATGTACATCTGTTACATGGAGCGTGGATGAAGCTTATTGTGTGTGTGTGTGTGTGTGCGTTAATGGATTTGAATTTGACCACTGTAGTAAACTACAGACTCTGTTGTGATCCTATTTCAGCCTGTGTTTCTCTACTGTAAAATTAAGTTAGGAGGCGCTAATGTTATTTTCTGCCAGGCAAGCAAATGGAGCACACAGACACACACACACACATACACACACACACACACCTGGATTAGAGCACACTTCATGGGATTAAGCCATAGTGTTCGTACTTTGAGAATCAGTAACGCTGTTTTCAAATCTTAACCTATTTAGTAACTTAGTTCGCTTATTTATTGCTGAGAATGATCTAACAATGTGTGTGTGTGTGTTACCAGGTATTTGTTTGTTCATGCTGTTTTTGCTGGGTGTTAATGCTGGCTGAATTCATTTTCAATTCAAGTCAGGAAGGGGATTTTCTCCAAAATTCTAACTTTTGCATGAATGAGGCTTATCCAACACAAAAAAACACATTTCAGTAAATTGACTGAAATGTAATTTAATTCATCTACGAAACCCTGCTGTGTGTGCTTCCACTAGTAACATGGATGTAGCAGAGTTCCGACGCAGGGGGAAGGAGATGGTAGACTATATAGCTGACTACCTGGAGAACATTGAGCAGCGACAGGTATACCCAGATGTGGAACCGGGCTACCTTCGTCCCATGATCCCCACAGAGGCCCCGCTGGAGCCAGAGATGTACGAGGATGTTATAAAAGATGTAGAGAGGATCATCATGCCCGGGGTGAGCTATCTAATTCAACACTGCAATAATTGTTCCAGCATGCCGTGACATTTATATACCCTGCCAAAATTGGGTGCATGTAGCCCTTTTTAGTAAGGGCATGTATAACAGTAGAAGTAAGTAAATGGTAGGATCATGGTACACTGTTGTGGAATGAAATCCACGCCACATCTCGAAAGCTTGAAGCAAAATTTTGATTTGTGCTCATATTTGAGGTTCCTTGGTCGTAAGAAAATGTTGCAAACCTGAAATACAAAAATGTGTCTTTGTAATTCCAGTTTGAATACTTGTGAAAACATTTTGAATGCTTGTAACTTCATGTTTGTATTAGTCTAATTAATGGTTTCACATAATGAAATCACAAAACCTTTACATGTAAAGCCACAGCACTCTCTTCACAATCATATATGACTGACTGAGTATCCAAGGGTGGATTCTTCCTTTAAGAATACCTTCATTTGCGTGTTTTGTCTGTTTCCAGGTCACGCACTGGCAGAGCCCATACTTCTATGCCTATTTTCCAGCTGCTTCCTCTTACCCCGCCATGTTGGCTGACATGCTGTGTGGAGCCATTGGCTGTGTTGGATTCTCCTGGGTAAGAATAATTGTTCTTTGAATCTGAGTCTGTATTTCGAGTTTTAACATCTAGAAATATATTATTACGTTTTGTTTCTTTGTGTATTTAGGCTGCCAGCCCAGCATGTACAGAGCTGGAGACGGTTATGTTAGATTGGCTGGGGAAGATGGTCCAGCTACCGGAGGATTTTATTTGTGGGACTCATGGCAGGGGAGGAGGTGTCATCCAGGTTAGTGCCTGTGAGCCTGTGAGTAACGTATACGTGTGTATACTTGTATACTTGTGAGGACCAGCTTGACTTCTGGACATCCCTATAAGTGAGTGCTTTTTTGGGGGAAAGTGAGGACATTAAGCTGGTCCTTGCTTTACAAAGGAATCCTGTATCTGTAAGGGTGTGTGCATGTTGACCTAATGCTCCCTCCATCATTTGACCATGTAAAACATGCAAATACAGTGTGTTGTGTTTTTGATGGCTGCAAGTCTTTCCCACTTCCAGAACAAGAAGAAAAAGATGGGAGCGTGTTCTTCACGCTCACATCTTGTGCAAACAATGGACAATGGACCCAATTCCCAATCAAGCAACCTTTATTTTAAAGGTTGTCAGAGTGCACTCACTCATTCAGAGCAACCCCCTGCTTCTTTATACTCATAATTACTCTACACACCTGGAAGCTGAACAGTATTTTACTGTTGGCCAATTAGCAGTACCACCAAAGCAGCTGAAGGTGAAAAGTGCCTTGCTTAAGGGTATATTGATGGTAATTTTTGAGGGAGGCAGCAGTGCACAGTTAGGAATTCAAACCAACAACCTTTTGCATCGGCTCAAACTCTTACAAGTTTTAAACCAGGCTTACAGGAACCGGGTTATATGACCATAATTTGCCCATACTCACTGTTTGCCTTTCAAAACAACAAAAACAAGTGTTTGTATGGAAGCGTGACTGACTGCCCCAGAATCTATATTAACTGGCAATTTGTCTGCTATTGATTTGTCCTTTCTCTCTAGCCCTGGTTCACAACAGCTGAAAAATTGTAGGAAATTGCCTTTTAATGTGTCAGCTTTAGACAGGCAGAAACGAGGATGATGGTGCTGGGATTGTTTTGTGTCGCAAAGGGCTAAGCAGTAGTGTAGTGTTGTATTGACACAAACGTGTTTGTGGGATGGTGAGTGGTGGACCATGAGAGTGCATTCTGATGACAGATCATTCCATGCCTCTTCTATTGTGGCCACCTGAGTGTGAGTGTGAGTCTTTTTAAGTGCAGCTCACTATGGCAACGAATAGGCATCCTCTCACGGCAGCAGGCTAATGAGTTTCTGTGACAGAGCTTTGTCAGCCTATAATTATAGACCTTATACGTACACAGAAGAGAAACAGGATGGTTTTGAAACTCACCTCAACTGACCTTTTCATTTCTCACCCCTATGTGAGCCATAAAAAAGGACACTTTGACCATGATTAAAATAGTGGCTCACAAATGGCAAATAGCAAAAGAATAATAATAACAAAGTGTCTGATCATTTTATGGTTGTTGTTATTATTATGTTATTGCAGATACAAAGCAGCTCAAAGTGAGGCATTTTGCCTAGCTGCCATTTCTGATTAGCAGCCATTCTTTTACTGCATGCATCATCTTCAATTATACATTAGTGCAGCATTATCTATCCCTGAGACTAGAGATAGAATAGAATGTAGCCAGAAAACAGACAGGAAGTTAACTTGGGTATACATGAGGTTTGAAACTGTTTATTTATTTAGTGCAATCAGAATGTGCTGCCTTGAATGATTTATCGATGCTACTGATACCCAGTAGCTCAGATGTCAGGCTTGATTTTGCTCTCAGCATTTGTTATGACACAAACAATTCAGCCTATATTAGCCTGCTTGCCTGGTGAGTAATTTCAATTTATTGATTGAATGATTTGAACATTTGATTGACTTGTCTGAGGAAATGCCCCCAGATACCCCAGAAGTCATGCTTACTTTATTATGGTGCCTCAAACAGATTCGCTGTAACAGGCTGGCTGTATGATGACGCACAACAGTTTGGAAACATAGTGGATTTCTTCTTTAATGAAGATGTGGAGGCGTATATCCATCAATAAACAGGCTTTCAGACAGGATCAAAGGGAATCTGCAACAGAATGACAAGCTGACCTCAGTGTGTGTGTGTGTGTGTGTGTGTGTGTAAGCGTAACATTTTTGTGTGTTTGTGTGCATGCATGAATATGAAGACACACCATGGAAAAGAGACAAAGGCCCTTTGAAAGCAAAGTATTATTGGATGTGAATAGAATATTGTCCTATTTACAGTCTACCTGACAATGAAGACATCTCTACATGAAACTATAATTATCCAGAGATCCCTGGAGTCTGTGATCTGTTAATCAAGAATCAGCTAACTGAAGTGTATTCAGGGGTGTCTCACAATGGTAGCAGTAGGCGGGTCCTTAGTGGCCCCCTTTGGCCCCCAGGACCTCCGCAACACACTTAACCATGTGTTAAGCCCACTCCTATATGACCGAGTGACGCTGAGTGACTGTGTGACATTGTGAAAGCAAGGGATGGAGCACAATGCCTGAAGCTGCTCTCCATAATATCTTCTTCCTGTGACTTCATGTATTTATTTTATCCCACTTCTCCTAGTCCACAGCCAGTGAAGCGACCCTGGTGGCTTTGCTCGCTGCTCGCTGTAAAGCACTCCGATGGGTCAAGGCCATCGACCCCCAGCGCCCAGATGCTGACATCATCGGCAAACTGGTGGGCTACACCTCCGACCAAGTAAGCCCAAAAGGATATAATCTTAGGAATCCATAACAAAAGTCATGCTTAATGTGTGTATAGTAGAAGCAAGGCCAGAACCCTCTTGACTCTTTTTTCCGGCCCAAATACCTTCATGTCTTTACAGATAATATTCTATATTTAAGCAACTCAAACTGTCAAAAGAAGATTAGGTGTGCTCCTCGTTGAGTGTTTGTCTTAAAAGAATAGAGTTTTCTTCTACTGTATGCTAAGCTGGTATATTGACATCAAGTAAATAGAAAATGGAATCCAAGGGTCAAAAAGCTAATGGTTAACCCTACCCATAAACAAGTCCTTGAGATTTTAGGACCTGACCATATAAAAAAGTGGGACATCTACAATTATAACATTTATAAATTGGCTTGCCCAAGAAAACGCCACCTGTAATTGATCATCAAAGCTTCCCTTACTAATAATGAATGAGCTATTCAGTGATACAAAGAGACAGAGAGTCAGGCAGTAGCTATCTCTGATCAGGTTTAATACCAGGCTGGCTCTATGATTAGGTTAGGCCGTTGCCTGAGGGCCACACAGACCTTTACTGGGAAAGCAGTTAGTAATATTTCTACTGCCAGTTCAAGAACAATAGTCATTCTTCCATTTTAATGGTTGTACTACCATTTGGGCTTTATTTGCATGCCTACATTATGCATCTCTTTTTATGTAGTAACCATATATTTAAGTTAATTGATCCAGCATAAATCACAGCCTCATCTTATGTATATTCACTTCAATTGAGAAAACAGTCCATAAGAAACACTAACCATGCAGGTTTTCAGTCTTTACTTAACCTGCCAAGTTGTACACCTTCAGCAGTCTGGGGAATCGTCAAAGAAAGGGTTGTACACATACACACTGCAAGGTAGTTGTTGAGGGAAGTCGTTCAAACTGGCAAATTGGCCAAACTCCCAAAGGCTTTTGTCTCCTGCCTCCTCAGTCTCATTCATCAGTGGAGCGGGCCGGTCTGATAGGAGGGGTGAAGATGAAGATGGTTCCTACAGACTCCAACTACGCCGTCAGAGGAGACATGCTAAAGAAGATGCTGGAGGAGGATAAGGCAGCTGGGCTCATCCCTTTCTACGTAGGAAAACACAAAAACACTTAGACCACACACACACATTACCAATCACCATACCACCATACCACCAACTGTTCAATCCTACACTCATGACTTGCCACTAAGTTAGGATAATAACTGAATTAAATCACACGAACACCGCTGGTCAAGTTCACGTGTCTTTACTGCTTGTTGTCAGCTAGCCCTGATCCAGGACCCTTTGGGAGTCTTTCATCATATGGCTGTTTACCTCTCCCAGAGGGTCCTGTCCTGCTCCATTGACTTTTTACCGCACAAATTTCACTTACCTAAACAGATGTCCATAATCCTTCTCTACTTCTATCTCCTATGCACAAATTTAGGTTTAGGTAAGTGAAATTCAATGTATTGGTTTCGTTATCGGGCTGTCTGACTTTCGTGCAGTAAAAAGTCAACAGATCACTACCAGTGGATAATGACCGCAGCAATAGTCAGCTTACACTGTTCAAGTAGTCTGAATTATCTGCATTTATCGGAAGTGATATCCATGTCTATGTTCAAATGAGAAAGTGATACTTGTGCTTGTATGAAAGGCTGTCAGAGTTGCTTCAGGGTGTTTCATGATTTGTATGTTTGTGTCTTTCAGTTCTGTGCGACTCTCGGCACCACTGCGTCATGTGCTTTTGATAACATCACTGAGCTTGGGCCCATATGTGAGTCAACTGTCCCATCTTCTTGAATAAAACTCTGGTGTTTAATCTCTGACTGTGTAGACTCCGCTTAAAGGCATAATGGTGAAGGTGTAATTTCTTCCACATACCTTGCCAGTTTCACAACATGGCAAGATGCCATAATAAAGCTAATAAAAAAAGATTATAGATACATGTGTTCCTTTTGAAAGAAGGACAGGTGAATTGATATATGTGTATTATTGCATGCATTCTACCTTTATACTCCAGGTTATACATATTAAATCTGGACTGACAAAAGATGCTTCCTCTGAGGATTTTTTTTACAGTTATTCATAACCTGTATGTTCCTTGTCTGTTCCAGGTAATGCAGAGAACATGTGGATGCACATTGATGCAGCGTATGCTGGGAGTGCATTTATCTGTCCTGAATTCAGACCTTTGTTGAATGGCATTGAGGTGTGTAAAAGCATTCAAGAAATATATAGATATTATAAGAATTCATAGTAGGATTTTGACCTTGACCGTCCAAATATGTGGAGGAGAGGTTTAATTGTGGTGAAGTGTGGTGAGTGTAGCGAGCATCCACCTGCAAAAGGGCAGTTGTTGTTGCTGAATGACAACCTATTCCTGTTCAATTCCTTGTGAAAATACCGACTCTCATGCAAGATCTATGAAAGGAAAGACAAAACACATACTGATTATATCCAGCCCCTTCATTTGTGTTTGATAATGGCATCACGTTAATGTCAAGAGGGAAGCGTGTGAGAGTGAGTAATAGGCCGAACATTCGGCATAAGATGAGGGAGCATCAATCTGCCTTTTGAGGTTGCCCAGGCAGCTGTGGCTCCCCAAGCTGAATGCAGAGATAAGGACAGAGTAATTTCCTGAGGCAGCGTTAGACCTTTAGATAGGACCGTGCTGCTCCTCCTCGTCACTGTTTATTAGACACACAAGTTCAAATAATGTTGGGGGGAGCAGAGAAACAGAGATCCTGAATTTAGCCATCTCTCCAACCCACAAAACACCTATATCTATGTGGTTAGAAAATTCAGTGTGCAACATTAGCTGTAAAATTTGTTAACTGTCACACGTACAGGGAAATAAGCATCACCACTGAAGGAAAATGATTTTCTATAACTTTATCATTAAGAATGTTAATTATCTTGTAACCCTCTGCTTTGGCAATGTATAAAATCTCTCTGTCATGTCCTGTCAATTAAGGACTCATTGAATTTAAGAGAGAGAGAGAGAGAGAGAGAGAGAGAGAGAGAGAGAGAGAGAGAGAGAGAGATTTCTAAGTTAAAACTTTGACATTTAAACTGCTCATCTTTTATCAACAGTAGCATAGCATGCCTGTCAGATGATGGTTTACACAACGTCTGCTCATTCTCTGCTTAGCAAACCTGGAGCTTAGGCAGATTAGGCTCGCTATGTCCTCCTCTCTTTTAAATCCTTTCTATCCTCTTCTACCTGTTACTCTATTTTCACGTGCTTTTGTTCTGATCATACTCTGTAAACATCTTATTTGTCACAATTGACTGATAATTGAATGTGTCATGAATCTGACTGTCTATCAGCCTAGCTAGGCCTAGGCCTAAGTCCTTTGAGGATTGTTTATGATAAAGGGCTATGTGAATACACTTGACCTGACGTGACTTGACTTGATCACCTGATCACTCAAGCCCCTTTACATCAGGCAAATAAAGCACAGGCATAACAAAACTGACGCCCATCCTTCTACATCTGATTCATTCATACCATAAAAATAGAAACTCACCTCCCATCTACCCATAGCATAGCTCTCCATAGCAGGAGATTACAAATTCACAGACTCATATAAGACATATGTGCAGTTATATTTAGTGGAGTATATATTTATGGAATGGATGTTTAAAAAAACATGGGGTCAATGAGAAACAGTGAACAAGGACCCGTGAAAGGGAAAAAGAATTCTGGATTGGTGCGTGGCCTCGCTCTCCTCCACTGCTGGAGGGCTGGTTGCTAGGATATAAGTGATGGGCAAACAGGCAACAGACCTCCTTTGAATCAGTCAGCATGGCAACTGTCAGCCAAGAGTCTGTCTCACATTGTCTCCCAGTGCCACTGCCATTTTATTGCATTTGTGGAGGCAGATGGAGAAAAGGATATTAGAAAATAGATAGTGAACAAAAGATTAGAACAGATTGGAGTAGGTTTGTCTCTCTTTGAATCAACCTTCCCAGCAAAGGGTTATTTTCAGTGTTCTGAGCTTGTTGCCGGCTAGATGTTCCTCTTTTGCATTTCAAATAAATTGTGCCTGCTAGTGTAGATAATGCTGTGGTGAAAAGGACGACGTCTCTGTGGCAGACTTAACTTCAAGTTGAATATCCCTATAGATATTTAGCCAACACATCAAGAAATTTTGACTCAATGAAATAATATTAGCAATTTTATTATCTATTATTACACACATTTTATTACTATTTCCTTTGCTTCTGGACACCCTATTTTAGTATAGTAGTATAGTATTTTCTAGTGTATTCTCATTCCTGTTGTTATTTCATCACTATCACTTCATCCTAATAAGACATTAAATAATACAGCTTCTTAATTGACATTTCTTTGTATTTCTTGTTAAGTTTGCAGACTCTTTCAACTTTAACCCACACAAATGGCTTTTAATCAACTTCGACTGCTCTACAATGTGGTAAGTTGTCCAACTATCACATGGTACAACCCAAATGCAGCCATTAAAGAAGTCACTTTTTGCATGATTGCTGGACTGTTGTGGTTATCAAATTTGTGTAATAATGATTAGGATATGGTTATTGCCTCGCTTGTAGTATGTTAGGCTACAATCAAACACACTGGCTGTACAACGTAGTAGTCACAGCTTCTAATCAAGCTGTCTACGTGTATTTTGCTTGCTGGATCATTTTGATTGTTCAGATCAAATTGATTGTTTTGTTGCTATTAGGTTATAGCCTACTAAAGCTTAGTTAAACACAGATTCATCTCAAATGAAAACAAATGTGATTTCTCCAGATCTTGGTCCAAAATAGAATATCCGATATACAATATCCGTACTGGATACTGTGTTGTCCAATCGATCAGCACACCCCTACAAAACATAATCAGAAGTGACCTCCATCCATCTACACCTGGATCAGTCATACCATATAAATAGAGCCTCACCTCCCATCTGCCCCTTCTGTCAACAGCAAACAAAAGACATGCACTGCACACTTCCTATAGATAGAACCGGAGTGGTGCACGAACACGGAAGTGAGATGAAGGGAAGGACCTTCTTAATATTGCAATGTTAAGCCCACTTTCTATCACCTCTGACTCAGTCTATATTTGAGTTTCGATGACATTTCTAACATAGTCCTGTCATTGAAATATCTTTCCGTTTCCGTTAGACAGCTCCTTGACCATAAAGTGTGACTTGTTCCAGGGTCACAAAATTAATCATGTTGTTATATGTACCATATGTTATTTACCAGTACACAGGATTTGATGTTACAATCCCTTGTGCCATAATCCAGGGTGATCATTCATACATAAACCCAATACAGATGTCAGAAAGAATGATGTACTAACCCACAAGTGGTGAGGGCATCAGGCTTGTGTGTGGGTGCGGGTATGCCACTAGGTTTATCAAGTGGTCTCCTCCCATCACAGATGTTTCACTTATTTATGTTCACAACACTATTAATTTGAACAACAGCAAGCTAATGGGATGACTGACACTTCTGGCTTGGAACAGCCCGCTCAGCAGTTCAGAAGCTGAACCGTACCAACAAGTATGAGCTAAAGGGACGGCAGTTTCTGCTTGCTTGAGATGGCCTGTTCAGCAGGTCAGAAACCAAAGTGTATCAGCAAATAGTTATACCAAGAACTGAGAACAACAACTGGTAATACTTTGAGTCACCTTCATGCTGTGCATGCTCTGCACTACACACACACTGAAATTTCCCAAAACTCCATAGAAACCAGCATTCATTGGCAGCATTTAGAGTTCAGAGCCAGTTAGAATGTTATTGGTGTAACACAAGTGGATTTTCATTCTTCTATTTATTGATGGAATGCTGTTTCTGTTGATGCTACAATACAGTCTCATTCAAGAGCTTTGTTGAGGGGAAGGTATTGTATTGGCCCTTGAGGGAAAAGTAATGTAAATTCAAGGGGAAAAGAGGATTAACGCCACAGAATCCCTTGACCCAATCATGACCGCATTTCCTTATTTCATGCTCAGTGAATGAGCACGTGTTGTTGTTGGGGAGACTCCTAGAACTAACATCCATTATAATTGATCAATCTAACATCATGTAAACCCACACAGGTCAAGATGGCTCATACATTTTGACACCAAAAAGGATTCCAGTAATTTCTTCTAATTACAAAAGCCAATCCAGCTGTGCGTCTCATAATAGTCTAACAATGTCTGACTTAATATAACACATTTTCTTGTAGCATCTTATAGCACTGTTGACATAATTTAGTGATCTGTATTAAATGTACTTCTTTTATATTCTGAGACAGAAACATTGCTATTGTTTCTCTGGTGATCAACAGGGTGAAGAAGAAATCAGAAATTATTGGTGCCCTCAAGGTGGATCCCCTCTATCTTAAACATGAAAATGAAGAGTCAGGTAATTTCTTTAAAAGATTGCCTTTTAGCTGGACCTGAGATAAAAATGGCTTTAATCAAGGATCATGCATGTACAGATGAACCTGGGATACACTGTATAAGATAAAGAAAACACTGAGTAGTTGTGACTTTGTTTACTTTTATCATTTTGAGATGGGCAGACAGCCCCAAAACATGTCATGGTACTCAGATACAATAAGTATCTGAAACAGTTCAAAAGCACTAATTTCTGTTTCACCATTAACTGAGGAGGCAAGGCATTGGTGTCTACATGTGTGAAACACAGTGAAGTAGTGTAGCCATAATCCAGCTAAGTGCGTGTGTGCATGTGTGCATGTGTGCGTGCGTGCGTGCGTGCATGCGTGTGTGTGTTTTGGGAGGGGTTAAATCTTTGCATCTGTGTGCCAGCTTAGTCATCTCACAATCCTATCCTACCTGAAGTTAAGCTGACTGACAAGCAGTGTTTGTGACCTAATTTAATTAATACTCACCATGAGTATTATGCATTGTTTTGTATGGTGGGTGGATGTGTGTGTGCAAGCTTGCTTGTACTTTAATGGTCCAAGACACGTGCAAACTCCACACCTGCCCACTTTCCTATTGTAAGTGACTGAACATGTCCATGGGTCCAAATGTATCAAGCAAAAGATGACAATATCAAATTGACAGAAAAATAAATATCATTGCAAATAAAAAGTGTGATCTTAAGAGCAAAACATAAGCTCTAAGATAGAAGTACTGAAAACAAATGTATTTTTAAGCAAGTTCATATTGAGCTGTCACTCTAGAAGCATTGACCAATGGAGATGTAGCCCTCTAAAGCCCGCCTACATGAGAGGATTGGGCCAGAATTGTAAATGAAAAAGCTGGCAGAGTAGATTGACCTAAACAACGCAGAGAAAGTTGTAAGGGATACCGATGTGAATCCATCATTGGCAATCAATATGAACTCGCTTAAATTTAATTTAAATTTAATATGAAATGTGCATTCAAAAGTAATGTATGTGCCCCCAATCAAATTATTACTTTTTACCTTAACATATGCTCATGTTGGTGTGTGTGTGTCCACCAATTTGTGTGTCTCTGCCTGCTGCCAGCCTACAGATGAGCTGAGAGCTGCACCATAATTTGTCTGACAGACAAGCAGACAGATAGAAAGACAAACGGCTTCCTCCCACCACGCTGAGGTGCCTTACAATAGCCCTTGCTCATACAATCCGGGCTGTCCAATGTAATTAGTGGTTATTAGCACCAGCTAGCATGGGCTTCCACTCTGTAGAATCGGTAATCTGTAAACACTGATATCTCACATGACAGCGGTCTCTGTATGGACTGATAGTGATGTGATCAGTGAGATTTTAGCATATGGCTTCTCTTGTTGGAGGATAGTTACATTGTACAAAAACAGCTGGCCTGTCAGAGGCACTGAATCAAAATGAGCATGTTAGGGTGGTGATGTGGTATGATATGTGGGATTGCAGGGTGTCTCCAGTTGTCATGCATGAAATCTGTGCAATGTGTGTTAATGTAATAACTTCCCCTTAATATAATGAACAATTAATGTCATAATAATTGAATGTAATGATCCTATAAATGTAATACATATCCTATTAATTTTCACTGTTCAAATTTAATTTTTGAACTCATAATTTAACAGTCAAAATTCAATGTACAACTGTCATCCATTTACAGTTTTGGTTAAGATATATATATATATATATAAAATATATATTATTATTATTATTATTGAGAACTGAAAATTTCAACCTTCGCATTAATGTAATAAAACCCAGTAATGTCATAATTATTATGTTAACAGGTTTAACCATATCATGGTAGGCAACTTTTATTACGTTAATGGGAGATCTATTACATTAACAGGATTGTTACACTATTATCTGCAAATTGTTATTATGTTAATGGCTTGTTATGTTGATGAGGGTTTATTACATTAACAG
>CABFOQ010014106.1:4241-19282 GCA_900660455.1 Gephyroberyx darwinii | reverse complement strand
TGTAGAGAGAAGGGGGGAAATGGGGGAATAGCCCATCTGAATGGTAATGCCTCTGCGCTGGATGCGAATTCATACGCAGTGGCAGCTTTACACAATGGGGACGATGTTGCAGGAAACAGTTTCTTTTTTTTAAATTTTATTTTTTTTAATGCACCGGGTTTGTGGGGTAGTTTTATTTTCCTTTATCCCAGATGCGAAACACCCAACGAGTATTTCCGACTGGATTTGGATGTCAGAGTTGTGCAGATTGCAGCCTCATTGAGCAGAGATTGTCCCGCCGCTTGATTTAGGGATTCCTGTGATGGGCTGCCTCTGCATGCAGCGGGGTGAAGAGTTTCTTTGTGTGACTTATACTAGACCTGCCTAGTTCACCGTGTGTTCAAGATGAGATGAAAGAGCTGTGATGTTGGAGAAAATAATGAAGACGGTGATGAGAATATCTTTAATGTGGATGATGATGCTGTTGATGATGCTGGTTCTGGTTTGTGGCAGTGGTGCAATTTTATTCGTTTTGTTTGTTTGTGTGTGTCTCTGTGTGTTATAGCTCTAAACAACAAAGTGAGCAGCATTTCAGTCATGGCATGGCTCGTCCTTTCTCTCCTGCTCCTGTGTGGATGCCAAGATAGGTAGGTCTGAAATTGTCAGCCAAACATGCATGAAAAAGGAGATGAATGCATTTTGGGGGAAAAAATGAATTTTTTTTTAAGTCAAATGATAGAAACAAAAATTCCAAAATGCTATTTATCCACTAAATAAAGCCACGTGAAATGCATTGCTCAGTAGTTGAAATGTATGGTGTTGTTGCACAGGCATGCTCTAAAATGTCAGTGTTTTGAAAGCAAGGATCTTAAAATTTCCAGTGCCTTTACGAAGCCCAATAGTGAGCTTAGTTTTCATCGCAGCAATCACATTGTCGGAGTGGGCAATACATTTTCCAAATGCTTGATATCCAGTTTTGGATTCAAACTCCTCAAATATTAAGAGTTTTTTTTTTTTTTTTTGCTCAGGACTGCTGCCAGCTCTGCCTCCTCTCTGTGATTGATCACATGTCCTAGTAGCAGCCTGGCACAGTTGCTGCTTAAGAAGAGAAAAACCTTTGGCATTGCTGTCAGTAAATCACTTGATGTAGCCCATTCTCATTTCGTAGTAGCGGCAGGATGAGGCACAGTGCGCGTTCTGGCAATGTCATATGTTCAAACCCGGCCCGTGACCTTTTTTGCATGCCATTTCCTGTCAGTCCACGCTGTGTTCTACCCAAAAAGAGATACTCTTTGCAATAAAAGAGAAGGGACTGAGGGAATCTGAGGGACCGTGCTCTTCCTCAACACCTCGTGCCTTGCTCCATGCCACATTTATATTTGGATGGCATATCGCAGCTTTAATTATTTTATTATGTCTACTGGTAGTTGTAATTAGTAGTTACGTTAAATAATTAATCACAACAGCCGTGTCATTAATGCAGCCAGCTAATTAATCACAACAACCGTGTCATTTTGACATCATGCAATTGGTAACTAACCACAGGCTGGTCTACTGTCATTTCTCCTCATAGCCTATTCTGTCCTTTCCTATCATGTCCTTTAATTTCTCCCCCACCCCTCCTCCTCCTCCTCCTCCTCTCCTTTAATTTCTCCTCTCCTCTCCTCCCCCCTAGCCTCTGCCTATCCTCCTCCGAGGCTCAGAAGGAGGCGCTCACCATCGACAACAGTACAGTCTTCACCAGGATCCTGGACGGGCTGCTTGACGGCTACGACAACAGGCTCCGACCGGGACTGGGAGGTAGCCAGGGTTGGGGACAGTGACCAGTAACCAGAATGAATGCGAAATAATAGTTAACGGTTTTAGATGATATGACAAGAATATGGTGAGGCTGTTCAGATTATACATTGCAAATGGGAATAATTTGACCAATTGGATTATGTTACTCAATTTGACTAATCTAGTGGATTAAACTAATGATAAACCCAAATAACTCAATTTCTAGTATCCTTCACTGAAAATCTAGCACCGTAGTCTTTCTTTCAAATATTACAATTTGATATTTTTTCATTCTAAGCAACATTCAAAGCCCTTAAAGGTACAAGGCAGCGATCTCACACTGTTAATACAATAATGCCACATTCTAGCCTTCCAGGATGCTAAACCTGACCCTCTAACCCAGACCCGTTGCACTGCTGCGGAAAGCCCACTTTCCTGCTGCAATTTCATGCACCGATTCATGGGAAATGCTGAGCGACTGACAGATACAGGGGTAGGAACTGTGAGAGCAGATGCGGGATTTGCTCCCATGTCAAGTAAAGTGAACGCACACGTGTTGTTTGTCAGATGTTTTATGCCGAACCGCTGCAGTGTTCATGAATGCAGCCCTTTCTTGTATGTTGCCTTGGTAGAAAGGCTAAATCAATCAAACCATCTTCAACACAGCCTGAATTCAATATACTGTGGTATTTTCTTCACGCTCTTCACCCGGCAACGGCAGATAACCTTGAGAGCCCACAGATTGCTTTTCAGAGATGGAGATTTTTTTCCTTTCTAAAAGAGCCTATTGAAAGGAATGTCTTTCATTTTTATTTCCCTCACCACCACCCCCACCTCTCTCTCACCCTGTCTCTCTCGCTCTCTCTCTGTTTCTCTTTCTGTCCAGATAATGTTCTAGCACTTACTGCGTCCATTCCATTGACTTGATGCAAGCTCTTTATTTTGGCCCCATGACATTAGCCTCCTCATTTCACTTCGTTTTCAATATACTTGCCCCGTAATTAGTAGAAGCAAGGCTTTTTTCATACTGAATGCCTGATGTGTCATGGCAAAAGCCTGCTCTCGCATCCTGGTAACCGTTGCTACCCTTGACAAGAGGCCTAAAAATACATACCAGAAAAACAGCCAGGCCTTCAACGACCTGCTCCTCACAGTCCAACCAACCCGGGCTTGCCAGGGCCAAATTCATATGCACGGCAGCGATTTGACGGCTTTGCTGGTGCAAATGACAGAAATGTTGTCCCACCTTACACATCATCTTCAGAAGCAATGCATTGTGAAAGAAATCATGGTGCTGTGTGGGTTCACATGAATACTGAGTAAGCATTGGGTTATTCTCTAGTTCAACTATAGGGTTCAACCATTTTGGGTTTTTAAAGGCCGATATCGAAGCTAATATGTTTATATCGAAGATGCTGATATTTTGGGCCAATATTCAATATCTTTCTTTTTTATCCCCCCAAAAATTATTCAGTATTTTTATTTTTTTTTTCTTGTAAGGGTGGAAAAGCCTCTGAGACAGCATTTAGACCATCACGGGACACTAAAACTCCCTATTGAAACCCAGACTAATGAAGTTCCTTTTGGTAGAGTTGGAAGCTCCCTTAAAACAGAGTGGCCCAGCCCACTGATTCAGTGGTAGGGGAAACTTTACCGCCTTCACTTGGAGAACTAATGTACAACAAACAGCAGGTTTTACAGTTTTTTTTATGTAGCTGTGATCATCTTCATCCTATTGGCAGTAGACCGTATATGTCCAATATCCAATATTTCATAAAAGCCCAACTTCGGCCCATTGGTCTAAACCTAGTCGGAATCCAGGTAAAATTGTCACGTTCATCATTTGGTGATTTTTTTTAAACTCTGCTCTCTCAACAGAAAATGTCACCGAGATCAAGACGAATATTTTCGTCACAAGCTTCGGCCCGGTGTCTGACACGGAGATGGTGAGTCCATCAGCAGCAAACACCGTAGATACACAGAGAGAGATGGGACTAAGGTGGACAAACACACTAGCTGGATACACACTTGCCTCTCTCCCATCCAAACTAGGTATTTTTAGATTGCCCACATCTAAACATTCGCTTCCTTTACATTAATAACATGGCGATGTTAGCAGAGATTAAGAGCTGTAGCTGTACCCTGGATGCCCCAAACGTGTCTTTGGAAATGGGCAAAGTTGCTTTTTAGCAGGGATAGACATTAGTAATTGAGGCAAAATGAATGCGGAAGGCTCGGCTTTAAACTATGCTTTAAACATCTGAGGTTTAATGCAATGTGGCTGGCCCATCTTCATTTGTTCCGAATGGTTCATCGCCTTATTAATTCATTGCTTTATGGACCATAAGGGTCTACCTGGATAGGAAAAGGCATTAAATCTCCTCTTTCATTAAATCTTATATTATGTCCTGCCATATCCTAGCACACTTTGACACGGGTGACCAACCTTACCGCTTGCCTATAATTGACTTGAAAAAGGTATTGACAAGGACACATGATTGATTAATGAACGGCTCATGAACGCTTCTATGTCAGTCCACTAACAGAGTCATTATTCTAAGGGATACAGCATTGAGTTTTGGCTCATTTATTTATTTATTTATTTATTTGCTTGAAGCTAATCGATATTTTATACAGCAACAAATACATGCTTGATTTCTACATGGGTGTGTTAAATCAATCATATCTTGAACATTTATATCACATTGAGAAGGAACTCATAGCAAGCACGCATTTATGTCTGTTGGTCCTTAATAGGTACACAAGTCAAATTAGTTTTGATCCCTTAATAACTTATTTATTTTCTCATATTTTCACTATAACTCATTACTGTACTATACTATACTAAAAGCTGGGAAAGGAAATTTCTTTACATAAAAATACATCCATTGTTGAGCTGCAATAGAGAAAAGCATCCCATTCACCCTGATTGTCGGGTATGGTCACTCATCAGCCCACAGGAAGTGACGGAAAAGTCGAGAGAAAGATGGACTCACATCTTTTTACTCTTTTGTCCCTTTGGTGTCCTTTGGTATAAAACATCACAGAACAGCCGGGTTGGTGTGCAGTTTACTGACATCACGTAACAGGATTTCTGACTACATTACCTCTCGCTGCCAATGGAGGCCGCCAATGTGCAAAGTCAAATAAAACCTAAAAATACAATTTAAAAAAAATGAATGTGCTGATTTCTTTGCCCCAGGTCACTGTGTATCCAACACATGAAACCCAACCTAAATCTTTTCATTTCTGTCTCAGGAATACACCATTGACGTGTTCTTCCGCCAAAGCTGGAAGGACGAGCGTCTGTGTTTCAAAGGGCCCATGGAGATGTTGCCGTTAAACAACCTGCTGGCCAGCAACATCTGGACCCCCGATACCTTCTTCCTCAACGGCAAGAAGTCCATCGCCCATAACATGACCACGCCCAACAAGCTGCTGAGGCTGAAGGATGATGGCACCCTGCTGTATACTATGAGGTAGGCTTAACACTACATTGGAGTTAAGTCTCTGCAATGTCATGACTCATGCACAGGTAGAGCTTCATTCATCCGCTTGAAAAAAGTGATGACACATACTCAACAAAATGATTCACAGCAACAACAAAAAAAGAAATGATGGTCCCTTTCAAAACCACTACCCCCTAATGGCTGGATTCTACATTTTAGAGCTACTGAAAAGGTAATATAGGTAGGTAGGTAATATACACCTATTTAATAATAAATTAAATAAATAACAGATTTTTGAACAGTCCCCTGCCCTTCCCATCAATGAAATTGCCTTTCTCTCCCTAGCAGATATCCCATTGGTTTACACCTGTTGGCCCCTTTTGAACAGTCCCTCCCCACAATTTTGTCAACATCCTATTTCAACAGGAAATGATGTCACATTTTGGAAGAAAGATGCTCTCAAAATTTCATTGAGCTTTTAAGTTGCTATATGCCAAGCGTGAATACCTCAAGAATCAAGCTATAGCCGTACACATCAGACCAGTACGCCACACCAGACATGGCTCTAATAATATTTGCAAATAAATTCCTTTGCTTTAACCTAATTTGGTATACAATATTGGACATATAATTCCATGTAAGTTGTTAATGAGAGAAGTGGACTGTATTGGCTTGACGTTCCTGTCATGCCAGTATTGAGTTTAAAAAGTCTTAATGGAATCAACACTAGCCAAGAGAAGGTTTGTAAGAACTGTGGCCACTAATACAGGGTGGCTATAGCTTAAGATACATGATGGGGGACTTTTGCAAAGGCAACCACAGCATTTCTGCAAACATCAAGCCAAGCCGAGATAAAACAGTGCAGCTTTCAATACAGTGAGCAGAAAACCTTCAGGATGTCAGCCAGGACCACAGCAAAACAGTGTCACCCAGTGGCCAGTCAAGGATACATGTGACTTTCAGAGGTTTATATGATGTAGTGTTTTGGTCCTGATAACCTGGCAGAAAAAAAAACAATCAAGTGCTGCATATTAAGAGAAAGGGAACATAATCAAAAGAGCAGGCATTTCTTTTGCCTTTTTATTATGATTATGTTTTTCTCATGCATAAATACCAAAGTGAAATGTCTCTTTAAATGCACCAGTAGGGTTTTGAGAGGAGCTGCAGGGGGATCATCATCCATTATGAAAAGCTGCCCCATTGTGAACTAGTTTTTTGGCAGTGATATAGTGGGTCAACTATAAACTCCAGTCAGTGATTATTATAAGCTAAATTACCAGTACTTACACAGAAAACCCAATTACAGTGTCAAAGTATGAATTTCATGTTTTATTTTGATG
Source organism: Gephyroberyx darwinii (assembly GCA_900660455.1). NCBI lineage: Eukaryota > Metazoa > Chordata > Actinopteri > Trachichthyiformes > Trachichthyidae > Gephyroberyx > Gephyroberyx darwinii. The sequence goes on along the minus strand of CABFOQ010014106.1, from coordinate 12,735 downwards.
TAACACAGATCCCTCTGGTGCTGCTTACTATAATTTATCACATGAATCTATATTTTAAAACTCAGCCTAAAAAGGTGGAAAATATCTATTCTATCTTACAAATAAAATGGGGGCAAACTGAGTCTAGATGGATTCATAAGCTGTTCGTTGTTCCCGACTTCCCAGCTTCTGCTTTCAAATTATAGCCATCGAAATAATTCTGCACCGGCGAAATCATGGCTTTTGTTATTTTGTTTACAGGAACGGTACAGTGGGCCGCTAGGTCTTACCGTGACCTTTGCACCGTAGAATTAGAATGATTCTGTGCTTAGTATTTATCCTTAGGAGTTACTGCAGCTGCAGGACTTAGAGTGACTGTATCACGGATGAGAGCACTCTATCTGATATCACTGCCGCCCACAGGGAGCATAATACTAGATGTAAGATAGATTATCCATATGTAACCCTCCTGACACATATATGGCTCCAGCGCGCGCAAACACACACGCACGCATGCATGCATGCAGCCGCACGTGTTAAATGCATAGGTACGCGCAGACAAACAAACATGTGCACACGTTAGAGTGCGTTAAAGTTCACGCGATCTGTGGCTGTCAAGTGTGTTTTCCGCACTAATCAGTCACAGCGACGCTGACCTTTGAACCCCAGGGCTTAAGAAGGAGAGGATTGCGTGTGTGTGCGCGCGCGTGTGTGTGTATGCATCTGCATCTGTGCATATTTGTGTGTTGCCATATGCATACTTATAGACCTCTGTGCATGTATGCATTAGATATGTTTGTATGTGTGTCTGTAAGAGAGAGGGAAAGTCCATAATCTAAAAATGGCATCAGATCCCCTGCCGCTGTAGGAATGAAGCAGCAGTAGGTTGCTTTTAATCGTCTGATTGTTACAGTACCATGCTTGTCATTACCAGCAGCTTAGCCAGAGACCGCACTGCTTTTTCCTGCGCAGACACATGCACACGGGCCATCTGGGTGCTTGCAGGGTACAGCTAGCTCACCAGCAAAGCCATAAGTCTCTCTATATTGCCTGCTAGCATTGTGAAGTTATTAATTCTTTGCATTTAACAGCTCGTGGTAAGTAGAGGAACGTGTAAAAGCCAACATGGGTAATCGTGTTTTGTGTGCAGCCTGGTAGTTTCTATACCCAGTGATGTAGTGTTAAATAAAAAACAAAACATCACAAAAATGTTTCCTGTTAAAAGACCATATCCACATATAACTTACATCACTTTGAAACTATTTACTACGATGTATAAATGAACACACACAAACACACACACAGGCATGCACACGTACAGTAAGCGGACACGCCCACCATAATGCACGCACACTTTAGCGCAGCACGTACTCAACTGCCATTACGCACTCTCACTTACATGCATGCACACATGCTCATAGGAAGTAAACACACAAGCACCACGTGTGCACAACCCTCCCGCATACACACATACTGCACACCCGAAGCACGTGCACTCAGATACACATGAACAAACAGAAGCATAGGTATACATGCACAAATGCAGAGACACAATATGCCTGTCACTACGCACTATACACACTTTGCACCCACCTACACACACACACACACACAGACACATTCACCCCCACATCCACTCAAGTCAATGAAAGCTCCTCTCTTTCTTCTCTCGTAACTAAACATGATTGCACTGTCAACACATTTGAAATACATTAGCGAGCAGGGTGCGGCTGGTTTTGTTGAGCAAATCTCCATGCATGCGTCTCCATGGATAATTCATACAGCGTCTCATTTCAAAACACTGTGCAAGGTTAATGCACATGGTCTTGATGGCAGCCCATTACAGCCTGACAACAAGAGGGATTCACTTACGGCTTTATCAGTGGGTTACAACTCCTATATCACCACCGAGCGAGGACATTATACACTCCGACATTAGATACGGTTGGGTTGCCATTCTCACGCTTGTTCCAAGTGTTGACTTTATGACTTGAATCACGCTGGCCTTCTAGCTACACATTTGAACATGTTATGCCACCATACCGACAATTTATTTTTGTATAAAAATAATCTATCCTGTCCTACAGTGCAATTCCCTTCTGATGTGTAAAGACATTCTCATTGCAGCTCCTGTGTTTTCCCTTTTTGTTTTACTTGCATTTTAACATTTACATGGTTCTTTACCCCCCCGGGTATGTTTCATAACCGGAAAGCCCATGAAACCAATTTAATACCTGACCACAATTTCAAAAATATGTGCTTCTCAGTCTGAAGAGAATGCTTTTCTGAGGCCCTGATACGTTGGCTTTGGAGGGGTTTATTTTATATATTGGCACTGTAGAGCAGACCTCCAAACATGGTCCAAACTTGGGCTTAACTACAGTGTGAAACTGTAGGTTTGTGGTATAAATCAAACAAATCTGAGTGCCCCCAAAATGAAAATCCCCTCCGTCTTTGAAGGCATCCTTGCTAACGATACAAGGACACATGAATAATTAGAACATGCTGTAATAGCCAAGAGCTATGCTCTAATTTCCTTCTCCCAAAGATACTCGGTCAAAATCCTTCAGCTGTTTTAGACACAATAAGCAAGGTAACTCAATTGGATAATCTTGCACTGATGTGGAAAACAACCTGAGCCCCAAAACAGACATCCCTAGGGACCAGAGGTGGCCTCTTTTCCCAGTTTATTCTGCATCATTCACTTCTATGATATGATTGGGAGCCTGTATGAAAACAACATGACACAGAAGGGATTTTTTTCATATCTTGGCAGCATAGTTGTCAAATACTTTCAAATAATTCAGAAAATACTCATTCGTTTACTTCATCCTGCAATTAATGTTTTCAATTTTGAGGTTGTTCGTGTGTCTGGATGGTTGAAAGCAGAAACCACCAAGTTGTCCAAATTTATCGAAGGGAAACTTTTAATGCAATTTTTACAAATCACTTTTTGTGTGCTAGTTTCTGCCCCGCTTGAACACTGGTATTGCTATTATTATCTTATCTTTTTGTTTACTAGTTTGGAGCAAGGATACCCAAAGGGATTTATTTGATCAAATCTAGGGCAAATATCTGAATGTGTTTGAAAAAAAAAGAATGATTATGATGTATCTGCTTGATTTGCTTAATCTTCCAGTTCTTGTTTTGTGTTCAGGAGCTGGGAGGTGAAATCAGTTGTATCTGGGGCAGCTCAAATGACATCTACATGTAAAACCACTGAAATACATTCCCCTGGTCTTAGATTTTGAATTGTGTTTCATTGGGAGAGAATGATTGACAGGGAGGGATTAGAGGTGGACTCCATCTTTACACTGTGAGCCCATTTGAATCCTTCGCACAAACAACAATAGGTTTTGAAATCTCATTATCAGAGCAAATGAAATTGTTTTGTTCAATTCACAGTTAGATAATTTAGGTTTCAGGTGATGTGTTGCATCCATACTCCAAATCATTTGCATTGATTACACAACCGAGAGCTGATTTCCTGTTTGAGGAAAAAAAAAAATGAAAAGGGACTTGCATGGTTCTTTGTGCCAAGGTTTCATTTAGAATAACAGAGGCGGAGACATGCCAAGGGATTTGACTGTTTTCCAGGCAGGGAGAAACAGAATAACACACTATGACCACCAGGTGGAAGTATTATCACTGTAATGCTGGTCTTGCTGAATGGGGGAAATACTATACTGTACTAAGAAGCAGTTACCTATTATCATTATGCCGTAAAGAAATGGCAATATCATCAGTAACGCAACTTGGTAAATTGCTGCTGTCCTATGAATGGGATAGTTGACAGATTTGTCCCTACACAGATGCAAAGAAGGAAGCAATACTCTCTCCTTACTGTAATTGCTCTCTTAAAAATAAAAGCCTAAAAATATAAAATAAAAAATGCCTTCAAACACTCTTCCTAGCCCTTACTCTACTTCTTTTCCTAGCAGTTTGCGCTGAGGTGATCGTTCTATAGTTCATTGTAAGGGCACTAAAGCCTGGAACTTTGCATGATCATGATTTTTACTTGCTTGTAATTTGGGTGATCTAGAAACTGAAGCTTAATCCACTGTTGCACTCATTGGAAGTTGATCTGGAAAAGAGTGTCACTCTAAAAGCCTAAAGGGCAAATTAATACATGAAAAGAAACAAACAGAAAAGTTCTGATATGAGAGGGAATTTGAAGAATTTGAAGTCTACTGGTTATGGTACCATATACTGAGTATTAGGTATACATTGTAGTACTAATATATATATTATTATATTGTTAATGGGTGTATTGTGTGTTTGTTTCCTCAGGTTGACCATAGCAGCAGAATGCCCCATGCAGCTCGAGGATTTCCCCATGGACGCCCACGCCTGCCCTCTCAAGTTTGGCAGCTGTGAGTAAATGTGGTTGTCCACCACTCAGAATATATCTTACATCAGTCATTTGCTCCAGTGAAAGTCAGTGTTCATGTGTTTCTGACTTCATCTTTTGTTTTGATCCTCAAATCAACCTGAGGTACCTATGTCAAACTGTTTTATTGCTTAATTCCAGACTTTCTGAAGGACCGTAATCCAGTAAAAACCACCACTGACCTACAATTCATTCAGATAATTCCATACATAATGTGATGTAATGCCTTAAAAAGCATTTTAAGAGTTCAAGGAAATAGCCTTTCATCAAGGTGTATATTTTGAACGAGTTCACAATAATATTGTCAAAAAATGAGAACTTTCTCAGCAACTATCCACAAGTTTGGCAACAGTAGGATAATGGAGTCCGAATTCATTTATTTTTTGCACCATGCGAAATCTTCAGACTTCAATGCAATGGAACAGAATATGTTACAATACAGGTTCCATTAAGACTCAAGTACCACCACCGTGCTGGCTTTATATCCAACCAGTCCCTGGTTAGATGGCTAGAGTGAAAACCTGCAGGGCGGTGGTACGCCAGGACCAGGATTCAGAACCACTGATCTAAAACATCAATGGTATAAGGGTCAGCTTTCGGTGTCAGTCCCTCAGAATCAAAGAGCCATGGACTTCTTTCTAGACCAACGTTCAACAATCATACAAGGAGAAATCCATCATAGATGAGGAAGAAATACCAATTTCTTTACCGACAGTAGCCAAGATAAACCAGAAGGCAAAGCAGACAAGAACATGTTGTGTTATGTGTAAGCGCAACGTGTCAACTTAATTTTTCTCAACCGGAAAAAGTCACTCTTGCTCTTACTATCCACCTCCGTTATGGCTATTGCTCTTTTAGCGCTATTGCACCTACACATAAAACCCACTGCTGAAATGCAACAAGTTCAGGCCTGTCCTCTGGGGGTTGTCGAGTCGAGGATTAATGTTGAGGATTATGACTTTAATAAAACTCAAATTTGTTGCTAAACAATATTAGCCTACGATGGATTACTGGGCCTTTGCTGAGCAACGGGTTTTCCTTGCATGTTGCACAAGAGAAGAGAAGATTATAGCCTTTCCCCTGACACTCAACTAGGGCAACGATCGGAAGGGCTTTCCCCAATGACTTCTTAAAGGGAAAGCCTGTCTGGGCGTCGTAACAGCGAGGTCATGTATAGAAACCAGAGTTGCCCTGGGGGTATTTAAAGACCGACCTGGCCAAAAGCCACACCTTGGGAGCCTCTTGGGCTAAAAGGATGAGCCTCTTATCTCCAGATTTCTGTGAGACGCAGTCCGCCCACACTCGCTGTGTAATGGCAACACATTGACTGCAATCCACTTAGACTGTAAGGAGCTGCTGGGCCTTCTCATGGCAAACAGTAAGCTAATCACCCCCTCGGAGTTCCCTGGAGGTGACAAGTGTAAGCGTATAATGGAGATAATGTGTTAATGGCACCCCTGCGTGATTTTTTCTCATATTTGTCAAGGGTATGGTTTTAGTGTTTCTAGTCTAGTCCACTATAGTGTGGACCAGGTGCAAGCATGTGTTTTTACATTTATTCTTGAGGCTGTATATATACAGTATATATTTACAGTAAATTGGTAAATGTGCACATTTCCCAGTAAATGTGCAGCAGCATGGTAAATCTACACATTTCCCAAAGTAAATCTTGTAAATGTGTTCATTTCCTGGATAATGTGAGTGGAAAACGCTGCTCACAGTAGTGAGGCTCTCTCAGTCCCGCTACACCATCAGAAAACTGTCAAAACCAGACCAGCATTTGGTGAGTTTTCATGTATCCACTGGTTGACCTGCATCACATAGTGAGGATGAAGCATCTGAGGCCATTTTTTCTCCAAACTGGTGTCATCAGAGTGTCTTTACTTTTGGTATGCAGATAAGACGCTGCTGTGCTGACAGCCAATGTAGATATAGTTTGGCCAATATATTGATGCCTGATTGATTTCATATTTTAGCCCAGTAGTGGATTTTCTAGTCAGTCTAGTGGTTTTTCTCTGGATCACTTACACATTATATATTATACATTATACATTTGCCATCCATCCATCCAGAGTACCAGAGGGGTACAGTGAAGCATAAAGAATTGTTTTTGCTGAGTTGCAGGATCCTTCCAAATCTGTTAGCTCTCCTTCTAATGGCATCATAGTAATTACGATCTCTTTAACTGACCTAACCATCTCCTTATTTAGGCCTTGGCCTCAGGGGACAAAGGTACATGCCAAATTTGAACTGTAATCACCCGCCAATCACCCTTCCAGTACACAGCAGAGTACGATGGCTACCACTGCCTGATATGATACTTTCACCTACAAAGCAGTGTTCAATTTATGATACTATCCCTGGTCTTAAAATGGACAAAATGGCTACAGTGCCTGTCACAAACATGGCTTTAGTGCAGTAGTCTGTGACAGCACCATACAGTATTTGGCTATCCACGGTTTATTATTGTTATCCAGGAGCAAAGGGCTGAAATTGTCTCATCTTTTGGGTCAGAATGTCCTTGCCTTGAAGTATCCGTTCATTCATAGGTCCATCTATCCCCCATTGGTAGCAGAGTAGTGATTCTAAATGTTCATAAAGCGTGGCGCAGTAAAGAAATGAAGAAACGTTCTAAAGTTGGCTCAGGTGTGTTTTCCTCTCTTCCAAATCCTTTAGCTCACCCACTGTATAATGAAATCTCTCTAATCCCCTATTCTGGCCTAACCTACTGCCAATTTAGATGCTGGCCTTTGGCCATGCAGCCCTCAAATCTACTCTGAGGACACTTAATACTCTATGGTAAAATGTTCAGAGTGAGCCCATTGATGTAGCTTTTAATTTAGGATGCAATTCTTTGTCTCAAAACAAGCAAAATGTCAACCAGTGGTGCAACACTTCCTTGTTAAGTGAACTTGCACACACATCTTGAAGTACATTCAGTGTACTGATATACACACTGAGAACAAAATATTAGGAACACCTTAATACTGAGTTGCACCCCCTGCAATCTTTGTCTCAATTGTCTCAAAGCTTAAAATCCTTCTGTACCCTCGTCCCCATCATCTGCATCTGCTCTTCGTGACAGGAATTAATTTAGTAGGTTAAAATATTAAGGCATTTACATGGTCAGCCTGTTTTCAAGAATAAAAAATATGACTTATGATATCCGCACACAAAAATAACCGAAACATCACATGAAAACATTCTGCCAATTAGCAGAACGTGTCAGCAAACACAAAGTTGCAAAGTGGCCAAATAGCCCGTGTCTGAATTACAGATGCATTGGTAACAAAAACTGCTAAATTATTTAAAGTGCCAAAGGGAACAGCCCAAAAACCATGACAGCATATGTCAAACACAGACTAATTACATTTCCAAAAGAGACGAAAACGCCACAAAACTATGGCCTCAAAAATGACAACAGAATTGAACCAACAGCTCCACAAAAACTGCTTCACAAAGTTGGTATTTATGGCAGGGCTGTCATTTAGAAACCATTGTATCCAAGACCAATGCAAGATGCAAAACCTGGCATAAGGAGCACAAAAGCTGAAGTCCTAAGCAATGGAAAAAAATACAGTATGGTCCGATGAGTCATCTTTCACCATTTTTCTTACATCCATATGGATTTACATTTGGAGAAAACCAAAGGTTGCCTGCAGCCCACAATGTCCTGTTAAACAACTAAAAAACTGTTGAACATGGTGGTTCCATCTTGAGGACAGACATATGAGGCCTTTCATGGCCTCCTCAGTCATCAAACCTAAACATTTTACCTAAACCTTTATGGGAAGTAGATTTCCTCCTCCTTCATCCCTCAAAGAGCTGGAGGCTTTCGTCCTTGAGGAAAGGTCCACTATCCCACTACACACCGTTCAGGATGAAGGATAGCAGCAATCAAACAAGCAATCATTTTTTTCATATTTACAATGTGTTTATTATTAATTTCTTAATAACACAGTATATTTAGAAAAAAACCCTCTGCACTTAGCCTCTGTTGTGTTTCAGACAGCTTCACTGAGAGTGCACAGTAAGTGATGAGTTTGGATAAGTTCTAGCTGTCTTTGCTTCACACACAAGACGGGCGCAGCAAAGCGTGAAGCGTGAACTGCTGAAAAGTTGGCT
>CABFOQ010014104.1:15477-25765 GCA_900660455.1 Gephyroberyx darwinii | reverse complement strand
CCCCCCCCCCTCTGTGCTGGTGGAGTCTGTGCTCGTCCCTCGCTACCAAGTAACTCCTTTCTAGAGAGTCGAGCCCCTGGACCAGCTGGGAAAGACCCTGGAGAAGAACGTAGTTAGTTAGGACATGAGGCCGTTTGAAAGAGCTCTACTGAAGGATCACAGATCTCAACCCAAGTCAAGAAGACGTTATTACCGTCATCTGTTCAGAAGGTTTGAGCCTCCTGCTCTTTAGGAGGTCCTCAAATGTCTGCACCTGGAAGAAAAGCACAAAGAAGTTTATTAGGTTTAGAAAAAGTGGAACTATCTATCTATCTATCTATCTATTTATCTATCTATCAGGCCAGTTACCTGCCAGAGAAACTTGTTGGCCTGTCTTGAGAGCGTCCTGGTCACTTGCTGCCCCACCTGTGGGCCCGAGCTTCTACTGGATGAGGCTGAGGCTGCTGAGGAGGGACGAGGAGAGGCTCCTGTTAGACAGAGAAAGATGCTTAGTAGAGAAAATCAATCCAGTTGATCTTTTCAAAAAGGAAGCAGCTGAAAGGTGGATGAAGGCGACTGGATGTAAATCAAGATTTTATTTTATATTTAATGGTGTAATGGTAAATGTGCCCCAGAAGAGCAGAGACTGAAATGACTGAAGGGAAGTTGATTCATTGATCAATTATTATATATGTGAAATGATGAATTTGACAGTAAAAGTGGGAAATGTTGGGAAGGCTGAATGTACTCTGATGGGCCGCCGGTCCATCCTGGTGAACAGAACGTGAGCTGATCTCTGCTCTCTGTGCCTGGGGGAAGTTCAGCATCATGAACTTCGAACCCTCCTGGATCACTCCTGACTGGACGGGGTGGCTGGGCTTTGGAGGGTCAGAGTAGAGGTTCACCTGGTGGGAATGTGAAAAGTAGGAGCACAGATGAGCATTTTCATCCTCTATATCATCCAGGAAATTTTGTGTCTATTTTTCATGCATGAGCTATTTTTATTTTTTAAAGAATTGTCAAACTATGCAGATAAAGAGTTAAGAGAATAAGAAGAGAATTTTAATTTTGGAATAAAATCATTATTTGTAGTTTAATATGACTTTTCTGCAATGATCTGGTCTGCAAAAGTGTTATTTTGTCTGCCAAGGACTTATATAGGGGGTTATATAGGATTATATGTCATGCTTCATACCAAACTTTACATTTTCGTCTTCACTAATTCTGTAAGAGCAGCAGTTTGGTTTTTCAAGTGGTGGACATCTTGCCTCTTTCTTGGGTATATATATACATATACACCCAAGAAGATCTAGACAAAAGAAGACCATGGTGCCACTAACTGGATGTGAACTGGACCGTGTGATAAACGGGTTAACCACACATTGTGTCATTTTATCACATGCAAATGCATTGGTTCAAACAATGGCGTGTCCACGTGCACACCCATAAATACACACAGACACACAGAGGAACTGAATGGATGAAGGTGACTTGGGAGAATGCCCCTGCCTGATAAGCTCCATAGACAGTAAATCAGAATGACCGTGTACTGACCTCCACACTGACACACCCGCCTTAACAATTCACTTCTACTGACATTTATTTTTTCCTGTTGTTTTATGAGTTACGACTTCTCAAAATCAAGAAAAATCACATCAAATTTCATCACCTGATAAAGTTTGTGAACAGTCATTCATTTGTTTAGGTATAAGAAGACTCGCCATGAAATTTTCTTTCAGCCTCCTCAAGCAGTGCAACGTAATGATGTTATCACGTTTCATTTTCTTTGCTCCTAACAACTCGTTACTCAAACTCATAAAACAACAACATATGTCTAATTTTGGTGTAAATTGACATAACTGGACAAACAAATGGACATAACCCTGCCATGCATTTGTGCTGTTATGAGTGGGAGACAGATGGCTGTTTAGTAGTGTGGCAAAGCAGAGGAAGCAGAGTAAGCTGATTTTAATTGGTACTGATTGTGGAGTACTGCAGTACGGCCAGAACACAAACTGGCCAATACTTCTTTATAAGAGGCTACTTCAGCAACTGCTACAACACCATATTTAGGACAAAGCTAGCCTCATGCCATATTAAGAAAAAGAGCACCAGTCTTCTCTTTCTCTTCCCTCACTCTTTCTGAGATTTTCTATCATTTTTTATGAAATATTGTTCTGTCACTCTGTAATTAAATGTGCTGAAGGAGTTTTGGCCTAGGCTACTTGATCAAAAATAAAAATAAAATTTAGAATAAAAACAAAATAGGCTAATAAAAAGCTGTGATTAAGACACAAACATTTGTGTTTTGTTGCTGGAACTCCCTTCTGTGTGACAGTGACATCTCTTCCTATATTTTCCTGATATAAAGGCCTGTATAGGCTATATAAACCCTTGCAGCTCCACTGTCAATGCATAACGTGTTAACCAGAAAGCACTGACTCTTTCCCTCTAACCAGAAGTTCATGAAGCAGAGATAGCTACAATAGCACCAGCCACATGCAGCAGCACAAACACAGACACAATTGTATGTTCCCCATCGCTGCGAGCTAGGTCACATGGAACTGGGTGCAAGGACTTTTATAGTTCGTTTTGTAGTCATGTGTGGATTGTGTGGTCTTAGTTAAACTTGAAGGGGCCTCTCTGCACATTTCCCAGCATCTTGGCCCCAGGTGTGGTCGCACTCCCTGCACCGCCTGTTTTATACTGGACAGTGTACTTTACAGGGTGTCCCGTTTACACAGCTATTCCCGTACGGACTAGGGAAGAGCCTCTGCCTCTCCACAGCATCTGCTAGCGGTTACAACTTTTCCTGCAGCCTGTGTTCACACGCAGAACAGCGGCAAACTAAAAATAATCCTTCTCACAGAAACACACCGCATCAAAGACAAGATGGACGGTTTAATCTTAGACTGGGAAAACATTGCAGAGGGGAATTTCAGGCCAGAATTTGTAATTGGTCTTATTTGTTTGCATTTCATACTTTTCATACTTCTTTGCACCATCATGCAATTGAGTCAGTTCTGGTTAACATTTGTACATCTGCCTTTCTGAACAGAATAACATTACTTTGGTCAGTAAAAAGACCCATCACTGTAGAAAACCTGAATCCCTATTATGAGAATGCATCATTTTAAAGGTTTCTGATGTTATAGTGTGTAAAAAGTGAGATTAATACAAAACTAAATGTGTATGACACCAACAGGTAATGTTCTTTTGAAAGCCAGCACTACCGCACACAGTTGGATAGTAATAAATTAGAGACTGATGCCCAGATTAACTACCTTGGCTTCTAGACGCAGACGATCAATGGTGTTCTCTGCCTCTGCATACTTAGTCAGCAGTCTGTGGTAGTCCTCCTACAGCACGAGGGGGAGGAGAGGAGAAAGGGAGAGGACAGGAGAAAGGAAGGAAGGCAGAGTAGAAAGCAAGAGGCAGGCAGAAAAATGGAGAGAAAAAGGGAAAGAAGAGAGACAAATATAAGGGAGGAGGAGAAGGAGGGGTGGGGAAGAGAAGGAAAAAGAAGCACATGAGAAGAGAAAGGGTGGAGAAAAAAGAAAGAGTGGGAGGAGAGCAAAGTTAGGTAAAAAACATGCAAGCAGACAACATGCTTCTTAGTATTTCAATGGAAAACCAAAAGGGTAAAGATTCTGTATCAAGCCCATAATAATCCTAGCATGGGTACAGCACAGAACTTCACTTTGGTGGCAGCTGAGGACACGACCAGCGGCGGGATGGGAGTTTATGAGTAGATATTTAAAAGGTCATTCTGAAAAATGAGGTTTATCCCTCTTGGTGGAGTAATTCACGTAACCTTATTGCCATATTATGACCGCCAGCAAAGAAATGTAGGTCTTCTCCAGGTCAATAAAAATCTGCTGACCCTGTAGGGCTTTCTACTTTCGATCAAAACCTCCATCCTATGACCAATAGTATAAGCCTAAGCCTCATATCTAGGCGATGCTGCGGCTCAGCGCAGCGGATTGAATATTCTCTGAGCAGGAATACTGGAATATGGGTCAAAACATATCAGGCCGGGTTAAATTGGTGACTAGACTCATAAAGGCTCTGGGTCGGCCGAGCCCCAAATCTGAGAAACATTCTGCAATTTATTCAAGCTAGAGATGAATCAGCTGGAATCTCGTTGCCATGGTTACGGTGTGGTCCGGTCGATTTGCCCCCTATTCAAAACTTCCAGCTGAATAAAATAAGCCTAAATTACAGTCTGCTAGTGTAATAGCATAAATCACCATAGTAATTTACAGTTCTAGTGCATGAAAACATGACTCAACTGTTTGGCTGTCAACTCGGCCAAGAAAGCACGCACCTTTGAGCGCTAACCCAATAATAAACGGATAGACTGAAAACTGCAAAGCAATGAGGTCATTTTATCACAAAAAAGGCTATCCATTTTTGAAACATGACTGGAAAATACAACCATACTTGCACAAACTATTAAACTAAGAAATGACTCAATGTTGTGAATATGTGGGCAACGCTGTCCTTAGGCGGACAGACTCAGTCCAAACACATCGCAGACAGTAATCCAACAGCACTTTCTCATTTCTCTCTCAACTTGTACTTAATTTGGTCTGGTCTAGGTCTCTGGATGATCGACCATGTTGGTATCAATCCTCTCAGTTCCTCTCACATCAAACTTGTACAGCCAAACTCTAAGATATGTTACTGCCACAGAATACTTGCTCTGTGGTTGTTGAACCAAAGTGAACAAAATCAAAAAACTGGGATTGAAATGACTTGCAAAGCAGCAATATTGAATTGATCTTTTCCGAGGCTCTGTCCACTCTGCTGCATGATGTGAGGCTGTTTGATATTGGTGTTGTGCTCAACAGAAACAGGGAGGAGGTGGAATAGGACCATTTTATAGACTAGTTGGACCATTGCTGCATGTATGTGAATGATGAAGAATGACAGTCAAATGGTTGGCAGATAGGTGGGGCTCTTTGGTAACACATTTCTAGGTAGCGTCAATTCATCTTTAGGAGCTTTTGTCACACTCTGCTAGGGCGTAAACATTTTCAAAACTGAAATTCATCCCTTTTAAGACTAGACTTATTACAAGTCTGCCAAACCAGTCCAATCTATTTCAATCTCCAGTACCTGTAGCTGATCGATCAGTGTGGTAGCCTGCTGAGGGCATCTGAACTCCTCAGGCACAGTGGAGTTGGGGGCACAGGTTGGTGGACCGTTAGAGTCTGTTGGGGGTGGAAGTCCATCGGTAGTGCTCAATAGGACTTCTCTCACAATGTCAGCGGGAGATTTGAACACCAGGGGGGGCTCAGCTGACGGTGACTTCTTCTTGGAAGAGCCTCTGCTCTTGGGGGGCTTGTAACCACTTTTGGGGAAATGGACCCTGGGTTCTACCTTGGAGAAGTCGGGTGTGCGGTAACTCAGAGGCCCCTTCCTGTAAATGCAATAAGATTCACATTTAGTGCTTTTTCATGAAAACATGGAGCTGGTGGCTGGAGGTTAAAAAAGTTACAACATATTTGATTTGTTGGTGGTTAAGTGAGTGAGCTTGACCTGGCTTCGTCCACTTCAGCATTGATGGTATTGGCTTGGTTCTTGAAAGGACTCTCTCTGGGTGTCCTCGGCCGTCTGTCTGGACTGGTGGTCTGACAGTTGGACTTCGAGGAACCTGCCTTGTTATGGTGCCGAGTCCTTGAATATGTGGTTTCCGGGGAGCGCTGCCTCATCTTCCTCGGTGAAGGAGTTGGCTGCTTACGATGGTTAGTTGACTTTCCTGATCGCCCCAGAGGCCCATTACTTACTGAGTTCTGATTATTTGACATCCCTTGTTCAGGAGAGATGGACGCTGGTTTAGGAGAAGCCCTGGATTTCAATTCCTCCCCTTCTGATTCATGTGACCTATGACCCTTGGGGGTGTGGCTTAGACGGCTGCTACGGGATTCTGGAAGGCTTTCTGTGAAGCCCGTCTCTGGGAATGTTTCGGCTTCAATCGCTGATACATCAGCTAGTTCCTCAGAGGAGAAGTGGGGGAGGTGGGGTAGAACGGGGCTTCTGGGAGGTGAGGGAGACGGGGATATTGGGTGGACAAGGTTGGATGGAGAGATGGGTGACAGATTGCCAGATGCACGTACAACTGAGTCTGGTGTCCGATGTTTTCTTGAACTTCTCTTTGAGGGTGAACTTCCTGTCGAGCTGATCTTTACATTGTCTCCTTGGGCGATGTGGCTCTCAACCAACCGAGGCATGGTTCCAAGCCCACTTGTACTTGATCCTGATCTGCTGGTAAGTTCATCTCTCTTTTTCCTGATGTCACTCCTCTTCCCCTCCTCCTCCTCTCCATCTTTCTCCTCCTCTGTCATGTCTAGATGTGTATCCCTCTCAGGGAGGCGCTCCGTGCTCTGTCTGTGGACCAGCCATCTCTGCTCCTCTTCTTCCTCTTCTGCCCTCTGCCTCAGCTCTTCATCCTCTGGCCATGCTTCCACACTACCCGCCATGTCATCATCTGCAAAAGTCATGAAGGGATAGAGTGGGAAGGAAATGGTTTCAAGTTTAGATTAATGTCTAGTATTGCCATAAATTGCCTCCCCCAAGAAAACACTAGCCTAGCCGGACAAGAACTGGATCTTAAAAAGCTTCTAAGAAAAACTTCAATCAACTAAAAGGAAATAGAACATAAGTAAAGACTCACACAATGCCAGGGTGTTTTCGTTCTCTGGTAGCTCAGTGTGGGACAGAGGATCAGAGTCTTGCAGTCCACTCAAGTTGTAACTCAGCTCCTCTGGAGGCATACCTAACCCATCGGGCCCACCGGGGCAAGCCTCCTCTGGGTTGAGGGCTCTGGCATACCAGGGTGGGTTACATCTTCCATCACCATCACCATCATTTTGCCCTAGGTCCACATCCTCTAGTGCCTCCTTCAGTCCAATGATACCATTCTCATCCATATGGCTGTGGAAATCCTCCTCTTTCTCTGCCGTCATCTCTTCATCCTCATCCTCCCATCCATCCTCTGATGCTACAGAGCTGGTGGGTGAGAAGCGTACCGGGGCAGGGGTCCAGAACAGAACTCCAGCTGTGGTGTTCTTCTTTCTTGTCTCCATTCTCACTCGCTCTCTCTCCGATTCAGGTCTGACCTCAGTCGATCTTCTAGCCAGGTACAGGAACTCTCAGCATCTTTTCTTGCCGTTTTGGCTCTGCACTTAGGTCCGCTTCCAAAGTCATGGCAAAAATGTTTACAGATTGCAGGGCATGTCAGTCAACTAGTTATGGGCCAGAAGTGTAGCTGCATCAAGGTCTTCAATCCTGGGGAGAAGCAGTCTGCTGGGTAGATGTCCTGAAACAGAAGAATGGTAGTAACTAGGGCTGTGTATCTAAAATCAATATCTGCTGGTATGGTACTGATTTTTTTGGTATTGGTATAAGAAGGTTAGATGGATGGATTAGCAAAGAAAGTTATCTGACTCACTGTCAGATTCTTAAAATGAGAACTGAACTCGACAACTACTCAATTTGACAAGGTCTGGTTGTATTGAGAAAAGCTGCTGGCATGTACAAATAATGAACACAAACTAATTGACTTAATGAAATGTGCCTTCATTCAACAAAGAGATTTAATGCATCGATTATGCTGCATCGAAACCGGTATCAATACTGGAAATGTTCCAACAGTACCAAGCCCTAGTAGTAAACTCTGAAACAGTGTCTGCGCTTCTGGGATTAAAAACTGATAAACTGTGCTATAAAAATACAGCAGAGAGACAGCAAAATAGATGAATAAATGGTAGCCCAGAAAAAAAGACAGACCCAGGACCAGCTCTATAATGGAGTGTGATAAAAGGACCAATGAAATGATCAGTCTGTCTCACTGCTCACACACAGCTACCCCCCTCTGTAAACATCCACACAGCATGAATCATTTCATAATCCTGCGTCCCAGAGCACACTTAATCTCTCTTTAATAATGTTTATCATTCTCTGCAGGAGGAATGGGGGGGGGGGCGCGTGTGAATTCCTAAGAGGGCTGTTGGAGGGATTCATTGCAGCAATAAGGAGGAGCAACTAATTTAGAACAAATTACTGTCAATGTCATGCCTATCAATCGAAGCATGGCGTATAAATTGTGTCATCCTGTCACCACAGAAACAAAATGATGGTTCACAGAAGACTGAAGTCTGGCCTAATCAAAAGTACCTGCTTTCTTGTTTTGTTGGAAACTTTTAGGTCAGCTGCTCAACTGGTGTCTGGTTGACCGTCTCAAATGTCATGTGTATAAAATTGATGACATTTCTATTTTTCAAAAATTGTTGACAAATCTCCTCTACTCTGACCAATGTGACATTTGCACCAGTTTTGATCCAGTATTTCATTTACGCTATTATTCGTTGTTTTATTTGTTATAAACTCACTTGCATGAATGTATATAGGCATGAGGCATGTTAAAATGTAATATTTTGTAAAATGCTGATTGACATCTTAACAAGCCTGAGGTGCTGCACTAAGGACTTGTTTCCAAGGTAAGACGTATACAATGTTAGTTTGTCTATATCACAGATTAGGATTGATTTTTGTTGCCCCTCCTAGAATCTTGTGTATCAGTTGCTGCTTTTGATACCCTCACATTTTTAACTCACGTGACATACCTCCCTGGCCATATTTCCCTTTTATAGGGGGAAATAAATGACCAGTTCTTGGTGTCTACACAGGCTACACATGATCAAGTCCCTCAGGTCTTTGCCCAGAGCTCCCAAGTTCACTATGGCAACGCCACAACATGAACACGATCGGTGCTTTGAGCCTCCACAATAAAACCTGTCTCAGACAATGAGTTACAGCTATACCTCCTGCACCTAAAGAGGCTAAAGCCTTCTGCTACGAAGCCTAAATGGGGAATACCATTTAATTCATATGTGCTACTCTCCTTTAAAGCCATAGACCACAATTAAGACCTCTGTCATGTCACCAAAATGTAGCTGCTCCGTAAAACTATAAATCCATCCAAGCAACCAACAAACCAACTTTCTTTTAAGAAAGTTTAAAGTGCTTCAACTGCCGTGTCGACATGTTACACAGTGGAATTAGGAATTTCATTTTCAGCCGCTGAGACACACGTACATGCACACACATTTCAGGTGCAAGGACACATTGACGTGGGTGGACGCGCTGGCTGCTGCAGGGATCAAACCTGCATGAATGAAAATACATTGATACGGCATGCAGGTAAACTCTGTGGCAGCTGTATCAACACCATTATCACCAACAGACCAGGGGAAAAAATGAGAACTCTAGCAGACAGTCACATTACAGGCCTAAATGGACCAGCAACTTTATATGAGGAACCCGAGAAAGTGAAGGAGCAGGCATAGCATCGGGATACCCATTAAGAAGAGTGGTCGCCGTGCATCTTTGTTCCTTTCATCAATATCCCAGATTACCACAAGAAGATTATTAGCAGGGTGCTACTTACGTCTTATCTGACACAGAAAGCTAACTGACAAACCCATCACAAGTGTACTTGTTTTTACACGGGAATACACACACATACACACACACACTTGTTTTTGTTGTGCGTGGAACAAACAGATCCCTCAGTGTGTGGAACGAACAACAGACTCATGCTCTCTGCACCCCTTTCATACTCAAATCAAAGGAGGGTCTCCATTACGCTGGGGACACGGCAAACTCACCATGCATTTAAACTAGATCACAAGGAAGGAGGCCACACACCTCCTCAGATACACATAAACAACTTAAACAAAGAAGAACAAAAACAATGCAGAAACTTATAGAGCACACAGTATAATAATACATTTGTTTCTTCATTTCCTTCTTTATCCTCTGAGACACAAGTTCTCCGGGAGGGCTGAAGACTAAACCCCTACCAGGAGCAGCAGCCTTGGAGGAAGGGGAATGAAGCCTAGCCTCAAAAAAACTTCAAACAGTAACAGTAATTCTATGACTTAATAACACTAGTTTTGAAAAAACATCCAACTTTTTAGATATAGAACTTTCTAACTCCATGATTTTCCAGGTTTTTTTTCCATGGGAATGACAAACTTCTCTATGGTAAGAATAAAGCAAAGAAACAACTCACCTGCAGCCTGCCCTGCCCTGGGGGGGGCTGAGGATTTATCTCAGCGGTCGGACACGGGGTATTAAGCTACCCTAAACCCCCCTAGGGGCTTCTCACATTGTAAACAGACAACGATCATCAGTGTACATGTAGTACAGCAGGGCAGCTGGACTCCATCACCGCAGGAGCTCCGCAGACAGACAGCAGACCCTAATCCTCTAACCGTCAGGCCAGCTAGCACTATGCATG
>CABFOQ010014104.1:1584-15457 GCA_900660455.1 Gephyroberyx darwinii | reverse complement strand
GGGTTTAGATAGAGCGGGAGTGAGTGAGAGAAATAAAGAGACAGAAACAGAGAGAGGTAGAGAGAGAAGGATGGAGTGTAGCTAGAGAAAGAGAGAAAAAGCAAAAGAGAAAGAAGGAGAGAACAGGGGAGCAATGCAAGGTTAATTACGATTTCTGCCGGGCTCTCCGGTCATTCCTCGCCCTACCAAAGCTGTCTGAACACACGTCAACCCAGCCTAAAGGGACACTGCACACATTTTCATAGGCGGACACCCAGAGAATTCAGAGTACACTGAGCAGTAGCGTACTTGGAGTAGTGGCAGAGCTACGGCAGGCTGTTCAGGACGGCCTAGCAACTAAGAAATGGCAGCTAATCTTCTTAGGAGGCATGAGGATAGGTAAGGATACAGGCATGTCACCGCACAGAGGACAATGGTGAAGAGCAATGAAGGCTACACAAATATTTTTAAAAAAAAATCTAAATCACAATATTGACTTGCTCACTTTACAAATTACAAGAGGCTGGATTTTTTTTCTCAGAGGCAGAGATGTTTCAGATACCTTTCTACTCCACTGTGGCCTATAGATCAAGATGCATGTTGGGGGATTTTTTACATTTTCCAATGTATTACCTTTCATATCGCAATTCAGCAAATAAAAAAGCAGTGTGTTTTTGGGGATTATGCAGTCCTGTTATTAACTGAATGAACTGCCAGTAACGCAACAGGTTATAGAGCTTGTGGCTAAAGATGCCAAGAAACAACTATGATACGTGTAGGATTTGTAGAAAAATAGATTGATACACACGTACAAAATTAATGAAACATACAATTAAATCATGCTAGGGAAGGACTGTATGCAGTGGGGAAATTAGCCCCAGCCACTAGCTGAATGCTGTTAACTTTTGGCTATGGTATGATGTTAAGCTTTGTCTACTTTACCAGCCACTTGCACAGGTAACCAACTATCATTCAGTGGCTCTATTCTTGGCAGGCAAAATTGCATTTACAAGCCACTGTGGCCAGTGGACAAAGTCTCCAGCCCTGACTATAACTTAATTATATTGCCTGAGAACCAGGTATATACACATATTATCACTTCTCTTGGCTTGTCTACAAACACAAACCACCCTGCTCTGAAACAAGCTTCAACAGGCTGTTGCCCAACTCAAGCAGGACTAGCTAAACAACAAGTTACAACAGTGAAGCCCAACCAGTCTAGCTGGTGAGTTGGGGGTCACAGGGACACCATGCACACACACATATAACACAAACTCCATAGAAATACAGCAGTGAGTGAGAGGTCCATACACTCCTGTACAGAGACAGACTACTTCAACAGACTTTCTCCTGCCAAACTCACCTTGTAGTGCAGATTTTTCAAAGACGTTGAGACGTTGAGAGTGCTCTGGCTTCACAGCAGCGGCGGTTGGTTGCCCTGAGAACACACAAACTAAAAGAAGACCCACCCCAATGTCACCAGGCGACCATGGCACAATACAACAAACCAACATTATCGGCAAAGTTCAAACTTGCTGGCTATAACTTTACGATTTTTTTCCCCTTATATACACATATATAGGTTAGTTAACTTCCGGAGGAGTCTTTAACACTGGAACACATAACAGTTAACGCCGATCAGTCCCGAAAGTCAGTTTCAATCACTTTCTAGATATCAAAACAGAAGCAAAAACGTTGCATTATGCACTCTTCAGCTACGACATTTTGGTACCTTCGTTTGAAAGTGTTAAACTGGTGTGTTTATCCCAGGAAAAATTGGGAATCCTGGTTGTGATAACGCCAATTATCAGCCTTTGGAGTGTGGCACTGATTTAGCTGGCGGAAAAGTTGCCTGAGACAAAACAAAGCGTGACGTCAAAGACTGAGTGATGATTGGTCACTGAAGCTGCTTATGGGCGGGACTTAGCTTGGATTGACATTTCTGAATGGAGGGCGCACCGCCACCACTACCCCACACCACGAGTTCATAAAAACGGATAGAAAAAGGAGAAATACAAACTTCTGACCGTATTATATGACTCGAGGGGAACATCTCCGCACGAGGGTAGCATTCCCTTACTTTTCTATTGAAGGCACATGCAATATGCCTTTATACATTATTTCACACTAGGTGGCGTCATTAGATTAAGAAACGGCAAAAGCTAATTTCTTTCTTTCTTTATTTTTTAAATATTATATTTTATTATTTTCATGTTGAAGCTCAGGGTGCAGCCTTCATAGAATTGACCAATGATGCTGATGAGATGACGAGACAAGAGAGTTGTGTGTGTGTGTGTGTGTGTGTGTGAGAGAGAGAGAGAGAGAGAGAGCAGAGAGAGAGAGAGAGATAGTTCCCTGAAGCTGACATCAAGGACATCCTTAACAACCCGAAGACAATCTGGCTTGTTCAAACTTTATGAAAGAGTCAACAAATTGGCAAAGTAAACAAGATTGCTATTTGGCACTAAACAGAGAGCACACAATGGCTGACTATCTGGCCACTGGCACTGATTCAAAACATTGTCTGTGTGACTCAGTGATCACAGCCTGGCTATCGTAGGCCGATCTGGCTGCCCAGGGAGGACAGCCATGCTCGTTTGTTTTCAGGGAGACAGACGCAGAGACAGAGATGCGCTCCCTGTTGCACTGTGAAAAATACACCATCCGTCAATCATCACAATCATCCCTAGTATTACAAAATAAAAATGAAAACCCTCACAAATGAATCTAATCCAGTATATTCAACTTTACTTGAGGAGCAGCCAATGGAAAGTCATTGTACTGTTTTGTACACAATGTGATTCAGAATAGATATTGGTTCCACATATGAGAGCTGCAATTTTTCTCTTCAATAATTAAGCGAAAGTAACAGTTTAATTGATAAGATCTGCTCGTGTTGTTATTGTTATCTTTGCTTTGGCAATAAAAGGAAATTGTAATGTGGCAATAATAAAGCTCTTTGAATCAGATTGGAAGAGAGAGACTAAAAGAGAAAGAGGCAATGGGGAACATTGATTTCCAAATGAAAAGAAGTGAAATAGTGAATTGGGACATGCAGTGTAGTGTTTTTTTTGTGTTGGTCTCACTGAATACACTTACACTGTTGTGTGTGTAAGTATTTCTATTCATGGCATCATGAATGCATCATCATCTTCCATATCCTTGTCTCCCTGCACATAAGAGCTTCAAAATAAAGGGTAAGAGACAGTTTTTGTGCAGTTATCTTTATTGGAAAATTAAACATACTTTCTGTATAAATAGCATGTCATTGTACAACACTCCTCATTAAAATGTGCAGGAAGCAGGCAAAAAGACGGACTGACTGACTGACAGGCAAACAAAGGCAAAGGGAGGCAGGTGAAGAGCGTCACAGGGCAGAAAAGACCACCAACAAAATCAACTTGTGCAGCTAATAATGGGGGAGGCACACTCAGTGAAACATAAATAGACATTAACGATTATCAATAGAGTCAACAGGTGGCATTGGGTGTGTTTGACCTTTGTGGGGAAGCCGTGGAGCAGATAACGGGGAGGGAGGGTGGTGGGGGGGCAAACTGTTGCACCTTGCTGTAGTAACAGCGGCACGTCATCGTCTCAGCTCTGTCCCGTGTCTCAGCCAAGGCCAGCACCTCTGTCTTGTCGTCTGATTAATGGGGCTGTCACCGGACGCCACCCATTCCCTCCATCATCCCTCCTCCTGGATGGCTCTTTAATATTGGGTCAAAGAGAAAGCCATGCATCTACTGACATGTGTCTACCAGCCAGGGTCATTTATGACTTAACCCACAAAAAAAAAAGTTTGAGAGCTGTGATCACTCTATGGAAAGAGTGGTGATCCAGAGGGTGGCTCAAGCCCACAGGGGTAACACAATGATCTGAGTTTGTAAGATGACTATATTTATTTTGCTCGTATCTCGCAGTGTTGGTAGGAATTGCTTGCTCATGGACACTTTGGCAGGGGTGGACACAACGGCTGCTGTAGGGATCAAACCACTGACACTCTGAGTTGTTTACCTCAGTTGATGCGACTGTAAAGAGTGCATGAACTACACGTCCTTCATTGTGTCGTATGGTCGTATGGATGTCTTTCTCTCTCTCTCCCACTCTCTCTTTCCCTCTCTGTGCATTTCCATCAAAAAGTCCATGTTATTGTTTCATTCATCCCTGTTTTACTCCCCCCCGCTTTCAGCAAGACAACAGACAAATAGTGTTAGACAATGCACGACAGTCTCCCCCCCGCTCCCCTCTCCCCTCCGTCCCATCTATGTGAAGGGATGTGTCACGCGTGATGGGTAAACGCCCGGCGCCGTGCGATTCCCTTCGAGATCAGATTGTTTAATGGTGAGTAATTCTGCAGGGAGGACGCATTCCAACTCTCATTGTTTCTTTCTTCATTTCCTCCCTCTCTCACTCTCACTTCCTTTCTCATTTTCTCGTGCTCTCTGTCTGTCACACACACACACACACACATATACACATGCACCCTGAATTTTAAGTGTCTGAAGTGGCAGGAACGAGGAGTTTTTTCTAGCGGCTGTGTGCATCATCTGAATATGCATCCAGCTAGCATTTCTCCAAATCAAATTAAAGGATGCACTCAAACGGCTCAGTTATCATTGAGACAGAAGGAGAGAGAGAGAGAGAGAGAGAGAGAGAGAGAGAGAGAGAGAGAGAGAGAGAGAGAGAGAGACAAAGAGAGAGGAGAGTTTCTGGTTTTGGGTCCTAGCTAGACAGCACCAAAACACAAATAAAGTGATTGAAAAGTGTTGCTTTTCAGTGTTGCCTTCAAATACTTCAAACTGCATGGAGTGATTCTGGTACCAGTCGCTACATTTCCATCCAGCCTGCAAAACCTATTAATAACTCCAAATCAAGCAACTTTATATAAACTCTGTGAGCCTCAACCATTGAAATTTCAATGCAGTTCATAAACCTGGGTTACCCTTTTGTATTCAACAACAGTCACACAGTGGATTTATCTCATCATGATCTACTTCCTCAATGGTATCGTATCGCTGCTTTTATGTGAAAACCTCTTAACTTGTCGGGGACAGAGAGAAATTCATGCGTTTGTGAGATTCCATCTGGCTGCTATCTGCAGCTCTGTCATTTTTTTTCTCCTGTTATTGCAGGTTTGCTTGGTCCTTCATATATAAAACTTTCATAGCTCGGGCTCGTACAACACATTGGAAAATCAACTGTGCGGTTTGAAAATGGAAGGGTGCCAGTTGGAAAATCAACCCTTTTAAAAGCAATTTCTGAGAATAACGTTTTGGAGACACAAGGTTTCATCTGACAGCAGTGATATCCTTACATCCTCAGACATTCATCCCATTCCAAATTGCATGTATCTGTGAAGTGGCACATTCAAGCGCAAATTCTACTGAATGTATACAGTCAATGTTAAATCATAGGTGAAAACTTAAAGGGGAATTCCGGTATTTTTAAACCTGGGCTCAATGTGTACAACAGTACAATCTGAGTGGCAAAAACAAGAACTTTTAGTGGACGTACTTTGATCGGCGCACTTTCCCCAACGGATTACGTTGCAGCCATAGCAGCCCGTTTCACGACTGCCGGCTGAGGCGATCTACCGGAGCAATTCCAAAACTTTTTGTACCTATTTTGCGGTATAAATGACAAATTTGTACACATAGAGCCCAGGTTTAAAAATACTGGAATTCCCCTTTAACAGCTGCAGCTTGGTTGATTTTCATAGTTGTACATGAACTAAAGGATTACATGGTCCTCTATGGGTGGAGAAAGGTAAAGGACCTTTGGGAAATCCTTTCACAACCCATTGGGCATCAACAATACGTGGCTGTCACTGTAATTGTATGGATATTTGATCTTATTTCCTGCAAAGATGACATTTTGAAGATACAACAGCAGGGATATGCTGTACAAACAAAGTGTATGTGAACGTGCCGCTCTCTTCTCTCTCTTCTTGTCATTTGAACGCTACAGCAGCGCTTGATAGTATTTGCTCACAGTTGCAATGTTGACACTCTTAGCCCAGACTATCGCTTCATTGCCCTCTGTGTGTCTCTTCCTCTCACGCTCTCAACGACATCTTAATTTGTCTTTATCGAAGACGCACTTCGCTGTCTCCTTGTGTTGTGCATTGTCTGTCTCTATTAATCTCTATGACTGGCAGACAGGCACACGCACCGCACACTTTAAGCACATACAAACACATGACACACATCACAAACACAGACGCTGAGATTAATTACTCCAATTACTCCATATTTCTACTTCCACTCGAACGCGACTCTCTTGAATGACACATGGGGGATCTGCACAGGCCTGTCACACGCTTACTCTTCCTGAGAGGAAACAAATCATCTCCACAACAATCACTTCTCGTTTGTTATTTTGGTTGCCCTCTCATTCTCTCTTCCCCTCTCTCTCTCTCTCTCTCTCTCTCTCTCTATCTGATTGCTTATCTCTTAATTGCTTTTCTATAAATGGATCAAGCGTGTGTGTATGTGTGCATGAGCATGTGCTGAGAGTATTTCTGAGATCTTTGGCAGTGTTGTCCTCTAAATGTCTCATTACCACCTCTCGGGGTGTAATTGCTACACCGTGCATTGCTACGGAAAGCCCCCCTGGACAAACAAAATGAACACTATGAAATTACAAAACAAAATCATTCATTGTTACTCACTGGGGGAAAGAGCAGAGGCAAAGCTAGGCAGTATAAACGATAGAGACGGACGTGAAGAAGTGGAGAGGAAACAGGAAATAACACGCTAGCGGGGTACCTGACCCAAAACCAAATCTAAACATGTATTTTGTATTTTAGGTAGCGCAACATGATATTCAATTCCATTTTGCGAAATGGTAGTAATATCCGGACAGCCATTCAGACCAGTAGCATCACTAGGAGGTTTGCAGTAAGCAGCAAGATGGCCTGTGTTGTCAATGCCTTTGAAATATAGTGTATGCTGAGAATGTAACATATTAGATTTTATATTTTATATATCTGTGTATCTTTATGTATACAGTATATCTTTGTATCTACATTTATTCATTTGTACATAAACAAATCTAATGTTGGAACGTTTTTGCAAGCCACGTTTTTCATTTTTCCTGCTGGAGAGTGAAGTGGCGTCAGTCTCGGATGTGCTGTTATCTCTCAGATAGAAGCAGAAGAAAGAAACAGACCGTGGGAAGTGGTAGTGCTACTAGAAGGTCCGGTGGGTTAAAAATAGTCTGGTCCATTTCAGATCCAAAGTAACAATTAGAGAAGAAACAATGGGTTTATGTTGCCTTGGAGAATTATATCATTTCCATTATAGGTCTCACGATGGGGAGGTAACACGTTGAACAAGAGAGAGTAACCTAAACGAAGTCCACGGCGGAAGTAAAACCTTGTAAGTTTGAGTAAATGCATGTTTCCGGATTCGTGGGCTGGTGTGTGGAGAAGGACGAGGGCAGAGAGTTCAGGTGGTTTAGCATCAGAGACGTCTATCTAAAAGAGTTGTGCCATTCAATTTACTGGAGGCTTGAGTAACTCCCACTGCTTCCTGACAGAATATCCAGTAAGCTTTTTTTTTTAGATAGAGGTTTGTGGTTAGGATATTATACCAAAAATATAGTTCTCAGTTGGACACCAGATGCAGTCCTGGGTCCCTTACGCTGTCCGTTAACTCCTCTCCTCTTGTTATTGCCCTTATCATCCTTAGTGAATTATAGTGCCACGTTGAACTCTGTCACCAGGAAGTCCACGTGGTCCCTCTCTTTGGTCTTGAAGGCCTCGGCGATGAGGCGGGCGGCTTCCCTGTGCTCCCGGCCCCTCAGGGAAACCCCGTTTACCTCCAGGATCACCTGACCCACCTTCAGCTGGCCGCAGTTATGAGCCGAACCGCCCCGCTGAGGGAGAGAGAAAGATAAAGACAAATTGAATCACACTTTGTGCACCTCCAGCACCCCCTACCCATTCACTGCACACAGGACCCCCGACTCCCCCATTTCACCCCACACACAACAAGCGGAGATACATCTCCACCTGCAGCCTTTCCACTAAAAGTCCCAGCATTAGCCTCTCTTGCTGTACTGGTCCTGACCCTAGCATCTTATTTTTCTTGCTCTTCCAAGTTGCTAGTTTGCAAGTTGCCAAGTTGCTAGACACCTACCTTTTCAATGCCACTACAAACATTAACCCCTTAAAGTAATGCTCCCTGGAGAAGGTGTTTCCCAAACCTGCATTCGCTGCAGCAAGCCCCTCAACTCAGCACCATCGTAAAACAGGTGTTGTACCATGTTGGGTGCCAGCGGAAAAGACAGCTCTCCCTTACAATTTGATCAATTTGTGCCACATGTCTGTTAGTTGCGATAGCTCTGTAAATAATCCTCCACTGTGCTTCTCTTTGGGGGGATTGACCAGGGTGTGCCAACAGCTAGATCCAAGTACCCCATCCACCTTGCAGGGGTGCTGCTAGAAAGTCTGGCCCCCTTGTTAAGATGTGACACTGGGCCCCCCAAGCCTGATGCAGCACAACTAACAGCATCTCTTTTTTACTTATTTGACTTATTTGACTTTTTTACTTAGTGTGTTAAGTTGAGTTGACCCGGAGGACAAGAATTTCATTACTGGTAATGATGTTTGCATTGTTATCCAGTACTTGACAATAAACTTGAAACTTGAAACTTTCTGTGACATTCCCCCGCCCCAACCCTCCACCTGAGGCAGTCCTGATGATGAACTTTAAATTACACCAGGTGGCTTACTGAACAGCTGGAATTGCCTCAGCTGTTGAGTGTCTAAAGACAGTGCAGAGTAATCTTTCTCCAGCAGACAATCTGCCACAGTTAATGATGGCTGTTCCTCCTCAGTTTCATCTGCACTGCAGCATGCTCTGCCTCTTGGATGGAGAATGGAGGGACAGTATAACACTTCCACAAGCTGCTGTGCTGGTTGGTGGGATCATATGCCAATCAGCCAACTGGGCATCTACCAGTTCACCTAGTTTGGTCCACCCTGCCCAAATCTGCCCAGCCTGCAGACTGGTGGATTTCAATAGTCTGGCTGGCAGTGACAGGTTACGAAAAAATGCTCAGAGGTTCTGCCACATAGGCATGATAGAAAGCAGTCTGAAGACAGATCAACCTCCCCATGACCTGTTACCTGTCTACCACCTTTTCTCTTGGCCTATAGCCAAGGCTCAACACCTCAAATTGAGCCGAAGATGGAACAGCAGTCTGTGGGCTGCTTGTAAACAAAAGCAGAATATCTTGCTCTGTAAGTTCACCAGCCCTCGGTCTCCCAGCTGCATTGAGAGATATAGCACTGCAGCTCTGGTCCAATGCTAGCCTACCCAGAGGAAGTCCACTAGCCCCCTCTGCAGCTCGTACAGCTCTTGAAGGCTCGACACAACCTTTGTTGGCAAGAGTAATTGCCTCTGCTGACCCAAGGAAGACCCCTAACACCATCATGACTCTCTCTGCCACTGCAACTCCCTTGGCAGCTTCACTGGCCCTGACCCTGCCTTCCCTCCACTCAGGGGAACCACCCCCCACTCTTGTTTAATTCACCCTAGTAGAAAAGGCCATGTTGTACTTTGCAGAGCCTAACATAAAACCTCAACAACCTGCCTTGGGAGCGAAACTGGCCTTACATGTGATGGTTATGTTACAGCATATAGCCATAGGGGTATCCCATACAGACAAACACACACTCACACACACTCACAGACACAGACACACGAACACATCGCCTGCAGCCTAGTGCTCAAGGCACAGAGTGAAGGCTCAATAGCAAATGCATACAGCCTTGTGGCTCATGGCTTCAAACAGATATGTGTGATCAACATGAGCAAATGCAACACTTTATCCCCACTGCTTCATCCTCACAGGTTCCAATATATCTGTGATTAGGGCAATAGTGTCCATTATTGACCACCATCCACAAGTAACACAAGTCCTCTGGTGTCCAGTATGTAAGGAGGGGTAAGTCTCCCTTCTTAGGCAGCAGCATAAGCACTGCTATCTAACAGCTCCTTGGCAGTGCAGCCTCCTGGTAAGACTCCTCCAGCAGATCTCCTTCCAACAAATCCCAGAAGTGTCTCTGGAATGCTACTGATCCCAGGATCCTAAGTAAAGTAGTAAGCATCTAAGGCCTCTCTCTGCTCTGGGCTCATCTTGGGCAGTCCAAAAGGTAGATCCTCACCACACTGATTGCTACTATTGCTTCCCACAAACAAGCCTGAATAGAAACACATTGTTAGTTCCCTTAT
The DNA here is from genome assembly GCA_900660455.1 of Gephyroberyx darwinii. Taxonomy (NCBI): domain Eukaryota; kingdom Metazoa; phylum Chordata; class Actinopteri; order Trachichthyiformes; family Trachichthyidae; genus Gephyroberyx; species Gephyroberyx darwinii. The sequence goes on along the minus strand of CABFOQ010014104.1, from coordinate 5,237 downwards.
CCGTTTCTCCTCGGAGTTCACATCCCCACAGGAAAGCCAGAGGCGATGCAGTCATGTTTGCTGCTCGTTCCACCTCTTGAGACTGAAGAAGACAGCGCGAGTAGCATCCACATCCATAATCGCAGCAACGAAGGATCCGAGCTGAGCCTTCTCTCCACTCAGTTCCTTCTAGCCAATGACTCATTCTCAACGTCTGCAATGTCCTGCTCCCGTTAATGAATGGTAGACTGTACCATTTCCATCACATTAAGAGAGGAGACCCCTATATAATTGTTTCCCACCTCCACCATTGCCTTCATTTGTCATTGTCCTCTTTGCCCTTCTTTCATTTATCCTGGAACAAATGTCCACATTTACCAGTAATTATACACTCAAGTCCCACTATGGCTTTGGTTAAAGAGTTCACAGGCTGATGTTGACACCATATGGGAATAAAAACATATTAACTAAGACACAAATTGACTATCTAGCCTTCTGCATATACCCCACCACCTATCACATTGATGCAGGTGTAGTTAGTCTGTCAAGATTGTCTTGGATTGGTCTGTTTTTTTGTGGCTAGATTTACTATTAGCTAGCTAATGTTATCTAGCCATAGTTACTAATTTAGCTTGATACATTTATTTATGAACGTTAGCAAAGCATAGCATTGCAGTCCAATGTTGCACCTTAATTGTGATTGATGTCTCTCTAGTATCTACTGCAGCTAAACTGTTCCCTTGAGTCACTACCACAGCTTTGAGGGAAAGAGGAGTGATGGCATGGAACCAGTTTGAGAATACTTCTTGAAAGTGGTGAAACTTTCTACAGGGATGTGGGCACTGCAACTTTTTACTGGCAATTGCAGTGCCTGTGTGATTGTGGCTCTGTAGAAAGCCAACCCCGTTTCTTGCACACCTCAGGATTTATATGTTAGTAAAAAAAGTGTCTCTCCTTTAGATGTGCACCCAGCAATGACAGCATGTCTTTGCACACAATGCTTTGGTACATCCATGGCGGTTACTGCAGCTAGCAAGAGCAGTCACGGTAGTTGGTAAACTGGCAGTCTAGTCAGCAGCTGACTGCACACACAAAGAAAGGGTCGGTTAATATAATTTGGCATGTAATGAAGGAGGACATTTTTATTTGCGTTTCAGACTATATTACTTGGACTCAGAGTAAACCTGAGATAGGGTTAAGGGATACATCATCCAGTTACATGACAAGGCTTTCCTTCATATAGGAAAACTTGCTTATTTTTAAACTTTCACTCACTCTTCATTGAATCCCAAAGGGTAACAAGACAACACACGTGTAGATAAACCACAGATTTCAGTTTCCTGTGACTTTAAACCACCAAACACATCCAAAAGCGTCTTTTCTTTCTGCCAACCTCCTTTGACTCTCCAGGGCCTGGCCTTTACGCAAGACTAGGAGGGTTAAAGTGACCAGCCGTGCTGCCAGACGAGGACTGCATCATCACGTCTCTTATTTACCGAGCCCACAACAATTACCCCCAGCCAGTGGCTCAGTCGGCCGTCACATTGGGGAGATGGCAGTGATAGGGGCTGTCGCTGCAGGAGACATGATGGGGAGTGATAGTGGCAGACAGGCACGCAGCAAGCTTACTCATCTGTACTCATCCTCAGCAGCAATGATTGAGATGACCAGGGGCCCTTGTGCCCGGAGAGATAGGAAATAAAGAAGCTCACGGTTTGTTCTAGCTCCGTAACTCCTGTATGACTCCACTATGCTTACTTCCAATACCGCAGTGAGACAGTATGGTATGGCGAATGGGCTTAGACACGACGGCATTGTCTGAAATTGATGTCTATCGGAAGGAGAGAGGCAAATATAATGGATTTTTTTTCTTGCCTCGTTCTAAAAACAGAAATTTGTCATTTTCTTGCTTGGTGCTGACGGGGAGAAGCACAGTGGTGTGGTAAGGATTACGTGCCTTGCTCAAGGGCCTAATAACAGTGAGTTATTAGGCCCATTAGTTAACACTGATGTAAGCATTCCCCAGGTTACAGAGCAAAGTTTTCCAGATGTACTTTTCGACCCTGACAATTGTCTCTCTTCCTTTTCTGTTCCCCAGGACCTTGAGGCTCCAATGTTATAAATGTCTCTAAATATCTGTAAGATTTTATTGTTCAGGGATGTAGCGGAGGTATCATGTAACTTGTGGCATTTTCTCATGATTGATAGGGTGTGTACCTCAGTAACCAAAAGATTGAATGAATTCCACACAATTAAATATGTGGAGTTGTAATGAAAAGCCCTGCAATAAACCTAACCAGCTTGACTCTTCAATGGATCAACCTGAATAGTTGAAATTAACTTTAACCTGGTTGAACTGAGCCCTTGAACTGAACTTCAACTGGACCACCTCCATTCGCTTATGCTGCTCCTTTTGCCTTTGTCCAAATAAACAGCGCCACATGGTGAAAGCACTGACTTCCTCTGCTTTTATCAATCAGTACCCTTTTTATTTTCATCCCAAAGGCAGAGAGAGAGCTTTCAGTCCGGTGGGAGCTGCAGTAGTATTCGTCAGCTGTCTGTGCTTATGAAATGATCACTGTCCTGAGCTGCTTTGTTGACTTCTATATTAGTATGGCAATCAGATCCATGCGCACTCAGCTGCAGTAATGGACTTATTCAAAGGTGACAAGCCATTCATTTCTTCTGTTAGTCTTTCAATGGTTTGTTTGATTGCACACTGCACAACCTGGCATTCATATGAAGTGCCTATCCCTCATATGAATGCCCAAAAACCCTGCAAGAAACTTGAGCTGGCAAACTCTTTAATCTACTGTGATATTTTTAAATATGAATTTGGTCTTTTTTTTTGTTTTATGCATTAGTGTTTTACAGCTTTTTCATATTTATAAATTTTATTGACTTATTTTTGAAAGCATCTTCGCTTTATTGATTTTTTGTACGTGTTCCTAAGACTTTTTCACAGTACTGTACTTTCTTCAACTGCAGTTTAAGCTTTTATGCTGTTCATTTTGCATTTATCCCAAAAACGCTAATGCCACAGAATGGATTTCTTCCAGTAAACCAGACAGCCAGTCACAACTCTGCCTGATAATGCCGCGAGGTCTTCATTAGCTGGCTGGGGAACAGCAGGACCAGACAACCATCAGCCAATTACAATGCTGATGAGGCCTGGTTGCATTGTGACTGATTGGGTGATTGGGGCTCATGAAATAATGTTGCAAGCAAACAGCACTGATATCAGAATTAACTAATTTTGTCTCTTGATTGCCAAAAAAAAGAACAGACATATAAATAAGAGGAAAGGGTTGACTGGGGGATAAGGGACTGTAGGCGGCATGCCATCTTCTTGCTTTGTGTCTGTGAATTTCATGCCAGGAATAAAAACCCGTTCCTGCCTGTCTGATCAGTGATGGAAAAGCAACAAATTACTCAATTAAAGTGAAATGAGTAACAAGTAAAGCAGAATATACTACATTTTTTTGAGTAACAAGCCCAACACCGACACAACCACCATACACCCAATCCTCCATCCTCCTCACCACCTGACCTCCACTTTGTCATCAGTACAAACCCTCCTCCTTCCTCCCTTCTCTCCTTATTAAGACATCTTATAGCTCTTTGATTTTGAATGCGTTGATTTCCTCTCCTTTTACCTATCCACCCCCCCCCCC
>CABFOQ010014097.1:2669-18939 GCA_900660455.1 Gephyroberyx darwinii | reverse complement strand
GGAGAGAGTGTAAATTCTTCGTTTTTATTTTAACCTGCTTGTGAATATAAGATGAAAAAGACAAATAGAGGCAATAAGACATTTTAAAAAGCAATGTGAAAAATAAGCATGTATGTATAAATATAGTATAAAATAGTATGAAAACACCATTGATAAAAAAGAGGTGGAGAGTGATGGATAAAAAGGGAGAAAGTGCTCAGAAAAATGAGAGAAAAAGCACCAAGGGTCTCATTTATAAAAATATTATATAAAAATGTAAACTATACAGCATTCAAACTTTGCTTAATAATGGAATTTATTTTTTGTGTTTATATATAATTCAGAAAATTGGGAGAAAATGCTGATTTTCACATTAAATATCCATAAATCACAAGTTTGTCTTTTGATTGCAAACACAAAACCTATGTAGAAATGAAGCCACACAACCTTGGAGTTTGTGGAGAGCAAAGGAGAGTCTAGTTATACAAAATACGTCAAAATGGGCTGACATAAAAAAAAAACCCACACAAATACTATAAACATAAAAAATCATGTACAAAATGTTGTTCCGTCATTGGCTATTAAGGTTTTATTGGGAACGTAACAATAAGGGAGACCTCCTCGATTTGACGTATGGTCCCACTGAGTCTGAATCTCTGCCAGGTTTTGGTGAAGGAGTCCAGTCATCATGTGTCCCAGGTCGGCTCCTGCCGGCTCCCCCTAACAGGCAGTAATATGCACAACTGTATTGTATGTCTTGTTGTTTTTAAGGTCCATGAGAAAAAGGATCCAGTCCAGACTCCAGAAAGGACTGCTTTCTATTCCCTTCACTGGTTTTGGTTTATGTTCGGCAACTGTGTATTATATTTCACTGCTCTGCTGGATGTTTTCTGAGAACATAACCTGACTCTTTTCCTCTGGACCGCTCAGAGGCCATCGTATATATCTCTCAGTATCCAATCTGACTTGACTATTTTCTTTGTTTTTTTTTCCTCCTCTTACTATCGCTCTCCCACTTTTCTCCATTCTCTTTCACTCTGTCTCCATCTTGGTGTCTTTATCAACACCCCTCCTCCTCTTCTGTTCTCTCTGTCTAAAGATGGTGAGTATAGAAACGGTAGAAACCAAACGTTTGTATGGTTTCTACAAACTCCCTCCGTTTGGAATGATGTTTTCCTTTTCCCAGCCGTGCAGTGCTTTCTCTTAGTGCGTGTGAGTTAATAACTAACATTCATCAGTTGTTTTACAAGTGAAATCACCTTTGATTGAATTTCTCAAATTCTCTACTGTGGTTTGATGAGAGTAGATGCTCGCTTGGTAACGATCCCGCTATAAAGAAAGTACCTCCTCCTCTTTTTCAGTCCCCCTCTCCTATAGTTTTTTGCTAACTCTCTCTTGTTCTTGCACCTTGCCCTACCCGTACCAATTACCAATGCCTCCCTGTTAAATGTGTGGTCCCATCCCTCCCTGAATGTTGGCCTGCATCCGTGCACTCAATGCCTCCCCCATCCTCCCTCTTTTTCCTCTTTACCTCTCCCTCTCTCTCTCTCTCTTTCTGTCTCTCTCTCTCTCTCTCTTTCTCTCTCTCTCTGTCCATCCCTCTCTCTCTCTCTCCCACAGACAGTAGTGACAGTGATCTGGAGCTGTCAACGGTGCGTCACCAGCCAGAGGGGCTGGACCAGCTGCAGGCTCAGACCAAGTTCACCAAGAAGGAGCTGCAGTCTCTCTACAGGGGCTTTAAGAACGTACGTCCGGTTGCCGCTCAGACTTAGTTTGGACCATCTTAATTGCTTTACCGCCATTAGTATGCTGTATATAGACCTGGCATATTCCAGTACACACCCCTTTCACTTGCTCTTCCTCTCTCTGGCAGGAGTGTCCCAGTGGGTTGGTTGATGAGGAGACATTCAAGTCCATCTATTCTCAGTTCTTTCCCCAAGGAGGTGAGGCGATAAAACAATCTCTGCTCTCTCATTATCGCTCTCTCTCTCTCTCCTGCTCTCACTTGTCTTTTTTCGATGGCTTTGGCACAATATATTCAATCTATGTTGTGAAACTACATGAACCTGACTCCTATTTTCTTGTTTTTGTGCTTTTTTGTCCCCTCGTCCATCTCTTCCCCCGCCCACTGTCACACAGATGCCACCACCTATGCTCATTTCCTTTTCAATGCATTTGACATGGACAGAAATGGCTCAATCCGTTTTGAGGACTTTGTCATCGGCCTGTCTGTGCTGCTGAGGGGCTCGGTCACTGAGAAGCTCAACTGGGCCTTCAACCTCTATGACATTAATAAGGATGGCTACATTACCAAAGAGGTACGTGTGGACAGGCTGTGCGGTTGCGACACTTCCTGAGGGTTTGACAAACGCAGGAATCGCAGACGGCGGGGGAGAGTTCAACCAAAACACCATTTCTATTCTTTTCCGCTTCGGAAACCAACGCCTTATAACTTGTTTTATTTCCTGTCCACATTTGGGACCTTGGTAGTTTGGTCTTGGACTAGAATTTATTGTCCCCGATGATGAATTCCACCACCACTGATTACATTTTGACAAAACTCGGTGGGAAAGGCGTGATGAGCATTTTGAAAATTACACTCACTGGCTCAAGGGGGGGGCGTTACAATGTTGTCTTGTTTGTGTTTGGAAAGCCAACCTTATTCCCATAAAATACCATGGAAGTATGTAGACGTAAAAATGATTCACATGTAGAGAATAAAATGAATGAATGAGTCTTTCACTCAACCTCTCCTCTTCTCTCAGGAGATGCTGGCAATTATGAAGTCAATCTATGACATGATGGGGAGGTACACCTACCCCTGTGTGCGAGACGAGGCCCCCTCTGAGCACGTGGACAAGTTCTTCCAGGTTCTGTGCATCCACACAAATGAAACACACACACACACATGGTACTATAAGGCCTGTTCTGAGACAAAGTACGCTGAAAATATCCTTTCTGTCCCTTTGCGCCTCCCAATTCTTCTTCCCACAGAAAATGGACAGAAACAGAGACGGCGTCGTGACTATTGAAGAGTTCATTGAAACTTGTCAGAAGGTAATTCACCCACCAACAGACCACAGTTACACAGCTACACAAACCGTAACATAATGTGATATAATTGTCACTGGTTCACCAAGTATTGACTAACTAAAATAAGATCCACATTCTCATACCAAGCATCATTCATGTCTTCATTCTTGATGAATGATACAGAGGATGTGAGGATTGCTTCACATCCTCCACACATTTCCTTCTCATTCACCATTCTAGGGTCACCAGTATTATTAGGGCAATAATTTAGAAATAAGACGAAAACCTCATTTTTCTTATTTCCTGTCTTAGTGCTTAGTCACACAAATATTGTCAAGGCAATAACCCCTCTGATCCTTGAACCTTGAACCTAGTCTGTGGATGTTGTTTTTCATACTGTACAAAAATTAATGGCAGCAAATGGCTTCTTGTGAAGGTAGGAAAACGAGCCCTGATATCTCCAACGATGCTGACTGTGTGCAGACACCACAAGGGATAATGTGAAGGAGAGGGGAAACCTAGACGATTGGCACGAACATATTATCATTTAAAACTTCAGAGCTCAGTTGATGACAAACTGTCGTGTTTCTCTCTTTTCAGGACGAGAACATCATGAACTCCATGCAGCTCTTTGAGAATGTGATCTAGAACCAAGCAGGACACTCTCAGTTGTTATCCTTCAGTCCAAACACACACACACACACACACACACACTAGATTAGCTGATGTAAAGAGACAGGAACATATTTTGACCACTAGAGGGGTTTTTCTCACTGCCCTCCTTTTGCTTGATCCTTCCACTGCTTCTGGATAAAACAAAAGGATTACTAGAGACAGAAGAAGAGCTTCCTGGATAAACGCCTCGCCCCTGAAAAAGAAGCAACAAGCAACAAAAGAGCCAGTTTATTCCCTTCTACAGCTTTCATCATCAGGCTAAAAGGATCAACAACCAACGAGAAGAGTGCGAGGAGCAAAGACACTTGACCTGACCTGGACATACTAGGACACTCGCTTTAACACATAGTGTAAATGGTTGTCTCTCACACACACTCTGTTTCTCTCTTTCTCTCTCTCTCTCTCTCACACACACACACACACATACAAACATACAAATACACACATAACCCCTCTGACATCAAAAACCGAAACTTTCTGAAGGAGTTTTCAGAGCACCGGACGAAGTGAAGCGACAACAGTGAAAACTATCAGCACGAAAAAAACACAGTGACACAAAAAAGAAAAATGAACTGAAGCATGTTTGTGAGCAAATATGTGATGTGGAATTAGCTTGCACTAAAATTTTATTATTATGTATTATATGCGCCTGAAATAAAGGCACTGTAGATACCTGCACCTGATGCACCACTGATGGAAACCAGTGTGTATGTATATATGTATAGATAATAGTTACAAATCCTAAGTTGTTATGGTCTCATCTGTGCAGCACTAGGTTATGGTGTAGGACCAGAAATATTCAACTGAATATTTCTTAAAGAAATCTATATATTAATCAATTAAACTCCATGTTTAGTGGCAGTATTCCACAGGATTTAAATGGATTATACACTTCTTACTGTTTCTTTTTTTGGGGCAGGTGTTGATTTCTGAACACTTGAGCAGAGACTTGAGATTGTATCTAACTGGTTTGTTTGACTCATTGAGTCTGTACAGTACTGTGAAGGTACAAAAGGACCGTTAAAAGTGGGTATGGGTATTATTTTGGTTCTTCAGCATGCTGACTCTCAGTGCCACGGTATAATGTACAGTACAATTAGACCTTTGTGATGTCTGATCATTAAAGATACTGTCTACAGCTGCCACTTCTCCTATAATGTGTCCTTTTGCCACATTTCCTTCTTGCATTAAGAAGATGAAGCAGCAAACCCATAGTTGTTTCTCCCACCTGCTACAAGCTGCATACACTCACTCACATGCACTCACATGCACTCACATGCACTCACATGCACTCAAGTGACATCAGTGACATTTATCAGCATGAAAAAATCATTTGTCATTATGTATCACATGTGCCTGAAGTGAAGGCACTGTAAATACCTGCACCTGATGAACCACTGATGGAAGCTACTGCGTATATATAGATAATAACTGCATGTCTTAAATTGCTGTGCTGCACTATGTTTATGATGTAGGACCAGAAATATCTTCCCAGTTGCTAAGACTTTGAGATCTGCACAGTACAGTGAAGAAACAAAAGGGCCGTTAAAAAAATGTGTTCATAGCGTGAATTAAGTCCATATCTTGGTGTTCAGTATCAAAGAGCGCAAAATCAATCTCCGTGCCGTGGTACAATGTGCAGTGCAGATGTGCGATAATTAAAGACATCTCCTTCAATCATGGGCTTGTGAGATGTGCATGAAGGGTGCATGATGTGAGACTGCTTTGACTTTTAAGTTTATTTGGCCTTGGAACCTGACCAGAGAGCCAAAACACTTACATTGTTCAAGGTTTTGTGCATACGGGCCTCAGTCAGTGTGTTTATATGCATGTGTGAGTATCTTAGAAGTCAAACTAAACCTCTCTATGTGTGCGTTATTCTCAGACTGCCCACCCCACTTAAGCGCTGACACTATTCCTATCATCCTGTCACTGTTCTCTCCTCAAATTATATAGAGCTGAAATTACACTAGCTTGCTGCAGGACCTCCTAGAACCCACGGACTCCTGGGTGTCCCTGAACCCCACTTTGAGAAACATTGACCTATGGTACAACAGGATGTATGTGCACATAAAGAAGCCATAAGTCTGTTTACACAATGGTATGGGCAAATTGAGACATCTGCAGTACAGACTGCCAGCACTGTGTGACACACATTTCTACTGACCAAAATCACATTTGTGTTCATGAGCCAAGCACATGAACACAAACAGAGCCGGAGTTTATGTCCTGACTAAAATGTCTTCCATAAGGGAAACTCATGAGGCCAACTTCATAGACTGTAATGGACGTAGTTTATACAGATCTGTTGCTACTATGTCAACCACAACGTTCTTTTGCATCAACCATCCCTGTTAACTCATTACTTACACAGAAATGAGGCAGTGTATCTGTGTGAATGAGAAACAACTGTCAGCCTTGTCTTAAATAATGAGAGTGAATGACCACATAGCTGACAAAATGACTACACACAGAAAATTGTCTCACAGAAACTTGCTTTAGCGATTGGCAATATAACGTGAAGTTATGATAGCATCCATTTCTAATGGTGTCTGATAATTACTAATATGGAACAATCAGATCAGCAGAGGAAAGAGAGAAGAGAACATCCCCCTGAGTTAATACTTGATGGGAGTACCTTTTGCTTGAACTATAGCCATGAGTCTGTTTGGATATGTCTCTACCAACTTTGCACAACTAGACCGATCAATATTTGCCCATTCTGCCTTACAGAACTGTTCAAGCTCAGTCAAATTGCATGGTGACCGCTGATGGACTGCACTCTTCAAGTCATCCACAGATTTTCGATAGGGTTTAGGTCGTGACTCTGACTGGGCCACTCAAGGACATTCACCTGTAGCGCCTTCAAAGTTAGGAGAGACGGCTTGATCGAAGCAAGGTCTTGGTGATGCCATACAGATAGTTAAAGTCTTTTTAAAGCTTTTTATACCCATCTCCTGATTTTGCCTTTCCACAACTTTATCTCAGAATTCTTTTGAAAGCACTTTTTTTTTTTTTTTTTTTAATTTTTAAAGCTGTAAGACACATGCGCAAAATACATTTATTATATTTCATCATAATTCTCCCCAGAAACATGTTGTAGTTTATTTTGATATATTTGTTGAATGAGTATTTGTGATTTGTAAAAAATATTTTGAAGTATTTTGGCCTACCTTTATAACCAGAGTGAATGTAGGTCAATTGAATAATCGCAGTACAAATAAATGATCGTTAGATGGCGGTGTGGTTGGCGGTGTGGTTCTGTGGTACAGAATCTGGCATCAGTAAGACACTGGCACAGAAAAACCTCAGGTTTTCTTTCAGAAAACAAAGAGGATGCATGCGATGCACGCGCACAGAGACAGACGCAGATAGTTCTGAAATCAGGTTATTCAATCTACCATGGCTGAAATCACACAGCATCTTCTCCTACAGCCCTGCGTCACCTTTGCGCCGCCTCTGATTGGCCGAGACAGGTTTCCAAGGCGGGGCGAGAGGTAGGGGCTTGACGTCAAGGGTCAGTTTGAGCATGCGCAATAATGATCAAGTCAACCCCGTGTCTGTATGAAAGGCAAAATCCCTCCATGGGCAGTGCGTCCAGCATCTATTTAAACTCCGTTTGTGAAAAACGGTTGTTGTTGGAGAACCGGACCTAAAGATTGTCGCATATGTCCACAGTTTCTTGTATGTGGGCTTTTCTCTGGCTGAAGTGTAGCTTCTTTCTCGCCTCAGCAACACAGCCAACAACATAACCACGGGGACAAACCGACGTAACATTAGCTGAGAGGGGAAGCGGGCTCTGTCGACTCTCATTTCTTCAGGCAGGTGAGTCTAAAATGTGGCCCTTTTTTGCCCATAAGATATCTAACGGTCTATATATCGATGCTAGGAAGCCGGACGTACAGAAAACGACTGTAACGTTAACCTTTTTACCTTGCCGTCGCATAACTGAGATGATGTAAAGTGCTGTAACGACACCCCCCCCCCCGGACCATCACATTCATAAATCCCGGAAATGTAGAAGTGATAATAGATCACAGCACGGGAGAACATCACAACTCTACTCTCTTGGAGACTACATTTTATTTGGCCATTAGGATTTATTGGCCCCAGATGATGTGGTTGTCCTGGAAACGGGGCCTGAGAGATGTGTGTCTGACTATGTGTGTGGGAACTGTGTTCCTGTGCGTATGTACGTGGCACGTGACATTACTAAAAAGTCATATTGAGATGTGCGTTTTCCTCGTGTGAGCGAGCAGGAACTAGTGATGGAGAAAATAAAGATGCTGCCTGTCTGGGAGTCTGGAGGTGGGTTGGTTCGGGCTGGATCAAGTGCACGTTGTGAGGTTATGTCATTTGCTTTAGTCTCTCACGTGCCAACGTGGTCTGAAAAATCGTCTGGGACAGTATTCACGCCAAAGGATTTTTGTGCTGATTCTTCTTCACCAGTGGTTTTTAATGCTCTGTCTCAGGTGGAATAGCTTATGCTATATACTGTATGCACTACAGCAACAGGCAATGCAAGCCTATTACTTAATAGAGTTACTAATATTAGATTCGATTAGATTCAACTTTATTGTCATGGCACAGAGTACAACTACTGAGACAACGAAATGCACTTTGGCATCTAACCAGAAGTGCAAATAGTAAAGTGCAGAGTATGTACATATGTATAATGTCAATGTAATTAATACTTAAACAGTAAGGGATATGGACAATATGGAAAGTATGAATAGTGGGAGGGGGGGCTGCTATCACTGTGGTGACGAGTTCAGCAAGTTGACAAGTTGCTGAGGGGAAGAAGCTGTTCCTAAACCTGCTGGTCCTGGAACGGAGAGACCTGTAGCGGTGGGCAGACTGGGGTGAGAGGAGTCCTTGACACTGTACTGGACCGTGCTACATGTCCATCTAGCGTTAGATATTTACTGTATTTGTTAACCAATACTGTTCCCTAAACATAACCACATGTGGAAAAGTTGATCATTCAAGGAAGGATTTACTCACACACATTTTCTCCAACCATCTGAGGGTAAATCTTGGTGTCATTGAAATCCTGTTGAGTCACTCTTGGACCTGAGTAAAGTTAATGGGCTATAGTGGGGAGGTTAACTACACAGAGGGCTCTCGGGCCAGGCTGGGCCAGGGCGGAGGCACAGTGAACTGGGTCGCAGAAATGGATTCCTGGAGCTGTTTGCTGTAGGCAGCATGTGACTAAGATTACACTGTACTGCTGGGTCACACTGTGCCTTCCCACTGTACTGTGTTAAGGTGTGTGGTCGGGGGGTGGGGCTGAATGATCAGGTTTTAGCATGTGGCTCTAAACAGCGCACCTAAACCATTATTAATGTGTTTTTGCTGCCAAAAGCATGAACAGAAAAGAGGCGATATTACTGCCTACATCCCCATTCTGCCTTTCTACTTGCGTGTGTGATGGAGAAAGGAATACAGAAAGACCGGGATTAAATGACCAATGTCATAGCGCACCATATGATTCTTGCATAACCAGGACTGAACAGCACAGCCAGCATAACTGACCTGTTAAATTGCAATGCTCTCACACGCTCACGCACATTCAGTTTCAGAGATTTTTTTTATTTTTTATTATAGTCTGGTGGTGTTTGTAAATTGGTTCTGATACCTCAGGTCAAGTTTGTAGAGGAAATCAGAACCATGTTTAGGCTGTATCACTATTCACTCAAAATGACAAGGAAGTGGGTGTGGGGACGAAACTGTTAATCATGATAATCTGATGATGAGTCAGAGAATGGATTTTCAATTTTCAATGGATTTTTTTCCGTTTAATGATTTTGTGTGTTTGGAAGAGAGCGGTGGGTTCACTTATTGTTTTATTGGCTATGGCAGCTAATCAAGCATGTGTGTGGATGCTTGCACTTGTGTAGTAAAGACAGGTTTATTTTGAAATGAAACGGTTTCTGTTGCGCGGTATGGAGGAAGTGCAGCAGAACCTGTGTATTGAGTAACATACTCACATGCCATGTAGTTACATTGCACCTGTCTCTGTTGCTATAGTCTGCGCAACATCACACAAGAGAATCAGGAACTGCACTGCAATCTTGTATCCTGCTTCTAATTTTAGGATATTGTGGTTCAATATGCTGTGTGTGTGTTTGTGTGCATGTGCGTGCGTAGTCAGCAAGTCACCAGAAGTCCATTCATTTCCTATATAGCTGAGTGACCAGGGAACCTGATGTGCGGACGGTCAACAAGCTTATTGGCCCAGAAAAGTTGGCCACAGCTGAATTTTCACAGTCATCTGCCGTCAACAGCCAAATGGATAGCGGCGCTTCCTTGTTTCCTACCGATGAGATTTTGTTCCATGTACAAAGTGCAAAATGGGTGAGAACGGATGTTGATTTGATTGCAGCCTTTCAGTTTCAGAGTCATAAAAACGATGCTTGGGGGGTGTTTCCATCCATCGTTGGGGTCGATGGAAAGCTTTAAAGTAATTGTATTGAGCTTTTATGTTTTTATTTTTGCTTTAATGGTACCTAAATGCCAATTACCAGCTAGTTATGTTAGCTCATCAAAATGATGTAACGTTATGAAAGGCAATACCAAAGCAGCAAAAAACACATAATTTCAGAACTTTGTAGCTGCACAAGGCCACTACATAATTCTTTTACTGAAACAAAATTGTGTCTGTAGGGGAATGTGGAAATCTGCGAACCATTCAGCTTTTCTCGACCAACAAGCCTGTTGACTGTTCACACATCGGCCAAGTTTCCTTGGTCACTCATCTCTATAGGAGATTAATGGACTTCCCATGACTTGTGGATCGTGTTGCTCACATTCAGTTCTCTCAGGTCAACTCCACCATACAGGCTAACTGTTTTTACATGGGGGTAGATACGGCCTTGTTGCGCGTCGAAAAGCTTGGCCTAGGCTACATTCACTGATCTGTCTCCTCTCCTGGGTTTGGTATCAGGACCCTCTGTGTGGAGATTGCCTCACCCAGAAAAGTCCTCCTATCACTAACTCCTTATTGTTGTTTCTCCTTATCTCTCTCTGACTTTTGTTTCATCTGTTGTGTCTCCTCTTATACCAAGACACCATTCACTTGAAACACTGAACTTCCCGTGAACCTTAACCTCTGTAGCACTACAGTTTATTGCAGGACCATGAACTAGTCTATGATAGGACCATTAAACTGTAACCTTTTGTTCAGATTCTGTAAGCATGCTGTATTGCACAGCCTTCAGCCTGCTTTAGTACACCCTTTGTTGTAATAGAGTACAATCAAAACATTTGTTATGACCCTGTTTTGACCCTTCCTATGTAACTGAGTAACTTAGTGCCCTGTAAAAAATGTCTGCTCTGGTATCTCAAGTAAGTATTTAGGTATGTCATTATGAAACCACGAAGGGCCTGAATGAGTTGATCTTTCCCCTCACAGTTACTGTACAACCAATGGAAACAGGCCCTCCCACTGTGTGAAAAGGCAGGGGTTTGGCTCAGGATGAGCTTGAGAGGATTTCATCAACTACAAGCAACAATAGATGCTCTGGCCTTTAGCATGCCTGCTGGGCTTGATGGAAAAATGCCTAAGCCAGTGGGCGGTGGAACTGGCTGGGCACCCTGTACATCACCATTTAGGCCTACATTTTTTAAGACAGCGAAACAGGGTTTTATGTTTCTAACCTTCAATGCCCATTCCTGTAATGCTGATGGCATGCTGTGTGGGTGTAGGTGTTACAGTGAGAAAATGATGGAAGTACAGTAGAAAGCCGGATCTCTCGGTTCCCCTGATTTAAAGTAGCTGTGACTGTCTATCCTGCTGCTGCAGTTTCTTTAACTGAACTATCTTATTGCACAGTTGAGCTTTGGAGTCCACCTGCTGATAAACTGTGGAGTATTAAAGAAAACAGGAGGGCTTGGCTTTGGACCAGCCACATTATTAAGAAAGGGGAAAAGCTCAGTGCACAAGCACTTGGAAGTTGATGAATTTGCCCATGCTATAATGAAAGACATCAATCAAGTTTGATTTTTTTTTCCAGTCACAGATTTCCATCACGTGGTTCAAATATCTGTTTGGTATTTTAGATATCGTTGTGTACTTTCTGTACTGTACAGAATCACCCCTGCTCTTGTCTTTCCTAACAAACCCCATTGCTTGTCCCTAACCTTCCCTTTGTGCCAAACTGCATGGTTGCACTGCTAAGATGCAGGTGGGGCACAGAACAGCCAAAACTGAGGATGGCATCACACTTCAAGAACTGGAAGCCCAAGCAGATGAATAGTTAGATCTGAAACAATAGCAAACAGATCTTAGGATATTTTACTAAGCTAACTAAGCTGAAGAGACAATTATAGCACTGGTTTCCAGGTTATTCGTTTTTTATGGCTTGTTTTTTCTTTTTTAGGTTGGGTTAAAGTCAGGTGATGTAAGTGTTATACAAGTATTATTGAAGTGCAATACTGTGGCTTGTGCCATATGGGAACTACAGAAAGACTCAAATTGCAGAGAAAATTATTTTCCTCTGAAATCAAACCTTTATAGATGCAACTATATACATAGTTGTGTCACGGTGAGAGAGATGTATGATGCCGTCTTCAGATGACTAAGTTGGGCCAGGGCAGGGGAATTCATATTCAAAACATGAAAGAGCCACACGTCTTCCTATACAGTCTAGAAAGGTTTCTAATCTGCACAGGTTTTTTCTTTATGGTGAATGCACTCCACCCCCAGCCTGATCCTTGCCCTCTGCTCCCTGAGGCCAATGACCTCTTGACCTGTGACCCTTATTGTTGTCAGAGCGCGAGAGGAAAACGGGAACTAAGAAAAAAAGGATTTTGATGAATAGGCCCTGTTGTTTCTTGATGAAGGAACTAACACACCTGCTCACAAACTAAATGAGGTAAGGCCTCAACACAACCCAGTAGAGTTGTTCCAATACCCTACCAGGTATCGGCGAGTACGCGAGTCTCTGCACCGATCCGATGTCACGTAATTTATGACGTGATGAAAGCTAATTTACGCTACACAGGCAAACAACATCATGTGCGGTGCTAGCGGAGAGTGTAATGCAAGCCGCGAGCAAATGTGTCAAGCCGGGCAGGAACGGCATAGAGTATCCGGTCAATTTTCAAAATAAAACAGATTTCAAAATAAAACACTCTGATTGATGATGGCGTTGGCAGCGGCAGGTTGGCATGGATTTGCAGCTTAACATCACACTACATCCTAAGTGGTCAATCTTTATAAGTTCCCAGTCTCGTCTGATTTCCTTGCCTGTGGACTAAATACATCACTGTCCAGTAGCTACACCTGTATGGAGGTGTTTGTCAAGGTCAAACAAAAAATGTGAAGGAGACGACATCAGGCTTAGGGAATTTGAAATATGTGAAATGCTTGAAAATATACGGTATCTTAACCAAAACCCATGCCGGTGTGAAGTTATTAGTAAATACATCTCTCAGTTGTAATCCAACCCATTATAGTGTATCTAGGGATAATCTTATGTCAAAAACCCAAATCTCTTGGATAAAATCGTTAGAAGGTTTATCAGCACACATACCTTTTGTATCAGTTCATATACCACAAGTGAAACTGCCTGTTCTCTGTGTGACTGTGATAGTAGTGTTGTGACTATCTCCTTTCACCTCTGCTCCACTGACAGGAAGTCATCCAGCGTAAACATGACCTTGCTTTCGTTTTACAATCCATCCCTCTTTCTGTCCCTCCTCCCTCTTGGTGTAATACAAGCCCTTAACATACAGCTGGTCATGTGTGGGTTGAGTGTCAGACATGCTCACACTCACAAGCATAAACATGCTGTCAAGAGTGCACACATACAAGTTTAAGGCTAAAAACAAACTAGTGGGGACAGATGGGGTCTGCTATTGGATGATCCATGCTAACTCAGCATAATGTCTTACTGCCTTTCTTGCTTTCGTGTTTGCTTGCGTGGTTCCCTTCCTTCTCTCCTTCCTTCCAACAGCAGGCAGGATAAGTTTAAATTTAAAATTGGAAGCAACCAATAGTAAGGAGTGAAAGTCTGTGACTGTAGATTTATATGAATTTATCTGCAGTGGTCCGCCACAGTACATAAAATTAAAAAACACTGTCCAGTCTTATTACTCGCCCCAACAAAACAATTACAGCACTACTGTCCACATTTCATGACATAAATATCCGAATAACACACATTCCTACGGAGGCCAGGAACCCGTGTTGTAGTACCAAGTAGGGATTCGGTGTCTTGTCACTCAAGCAGGGCGGATGTTTTCTTGAACCTGAAACTAGATAAGTAGATAAGTCAGTCTTTAGATGAGAGCAAAAAGCATTGTCATGATTACAAGAGCATCACTGATGACACATGGTACCTCTAGTCAAAGTCTGCCCCCTTTTGATTGCCATGGTAACTTGCAACTTAAAACAGACAGGCATTCCCACAATACCTCCTTTCCTTCTCCCTTTCCAACACAGGCAACATACTGCCATTATTGTTTATACTGTACATATCTAGAGTATTCATTTCACTCTGTTCATACTTACTGTTACTGTATCCCTTACTGTTTATTTAATAATAGTTATATTACCACTATACATGCACATACTCTTACTGCACTTTACTCCTATTTGTACTTCTGGTTAGATGCCAAACTGGATTTCCTTGTCTCAGTACTTGTACTCTGTGCAATGACAATAAAGTTGAATCTTATCTAATCTAAAAAAAAAATAAAAAAAATAAAAAAAATACAAACCCACTTCAGAATCAGAAACAAACATGTTTACTTGTTATGCTTTTCCCTTTCTCTCTCTCTGCTTGCACAGGTGCTCATGGTTTGGGTTTGATGAGGGTGTCCCTGTTATAAAGGAGAGGAGAGACTCCTACCAGCATGTTATTTTGTTAGCCTTATGTGTAGCTTTCTCTCTTTTTTTGGGGAGGGAGGTCTGGTAGTCCAGTTTTCCCCCCGTTTTGGTTAGTTTAGGGAGCGGTCCTGGGTTCGACGGCCCATTGCGTGGTTGGCCCAGTGACTTCTTGTTTTGTTCCTTTCGGCCAGACCTCCCTGCTCTTATCGTTTAAAAACGTTGGAAGTATTTCCTGTTTTTTTTGTTGTTAAATAAATGACTCTTCTTGTTTAAATCTGGTTTGGTGTCCTTTATATCTTGCTGCCTCATTATGTGAACCTTTTTGCTTCTTGAGGCCGTAACATATTTGGGGGCTCGTCAAAGCAAATTGTTTGGCACGTGCGTTTGTGTCTGTAGTTTAGTCTATTTTGTGTGCCGTGCCTCAGTGAAATGCCAGTTGATTGGTGTTTAGTGTGTACACCTGTTTGGTGATTGGAACCTGTGTGTGTTACTTTGTCGTACCGTGACACTTTGTGTTGACACAGTTAACTACTTTGTTGATACCTCCGAGTTTAGTGTTCTGCTGGATTTTGATTAGTAGGAGTCTCATGTAGGTTTTATTTTTTTTTGTAACCAAACTATTCCCCTAACTTCCCTCAGTCTGGTCGTCCTAAAACTGGTTCGATCTCTGTGCGTGACATGTTACGTGACATACTGGAGTTTAAACTCGAAGACTTCGTCATCGATCCAACCTTAGAACAGTTTAATCTTTGCACTGTAGAACAATTGAAGTTCATTGCGCAACATTTTGATGTTCCCATTTCCAAGCAATCTAAGAGAGTTATTAAAGACGAGTTACCGTCTGCTTTAAGTTTGTCAAGTACTGGATAACAATACAAACATTTGTATTGTACATTCCCAGTAATGAAATTCTTGTCGCCCGGGTCAACTCAACCTAACACAGTAATTAAAAAAGTCAAATAAGTAAATAGGTAAAAAATAGGTAATAAGACAAATAAGTAAAGTAAATAAGTGATTAGGAGAAATAAGATCAAACAGTAATCAAACCAAACGGTAATAAGGTGCAGAGAGCGGTGTAGTAAAAATAATATTAAAAACTATTTACCTAGGAAGAATAAAATATAATAATAGAGATATTTACAGTAAGGAGGACCCCGAGTGACGGCAGCCATCCTCACCGGCACCATCTTCATATCTGTATTTAATGGAGCGAGAGGTGTTTCCTGAAGTTTGTGAAGAAACTCCTCCCATGTCTGGTAGAGAGCAGTTTACTGAAGCGGTGCGTCTAAAAGAGCTTTGCATTGCGGCGTTCAGCCCAAGAAGAACTGCAAAGACGCGTGAAAAAGATGTTGATGCATGTTTCGTGTTGCTACCACACTTAACTTGCCTGAAGATGTTTGGACATTGCAGTGTGATGTTATGATCACGTCAATCTCTTAACATTTCAGGAATGATGAATACCAAAAGCAATAGGGAGCAATGAATCCTTGTTTCTATGATTATGATTTTTGAAGGACGATATTTTTGTATTTAAGTTGGCGATAGGTGACATTCAGTATCTTTAAACATGACCGTTTTCATGCCAAAAAAAATCCCTAAAAATATAAATGTTCATGGTTTTCGTGAACATGGAATTTTATATTTGGCGCGGTGTAAAGAATAGCTCAAAATGTTGCATTACATTGGTCTAATTGTTATAGGCGAAATCCAGTCCCATCTCTGACTGAGGTAACATCTGGAGGGGTTGAA